>JAQZBX010029956.1:0-19395 GCA_029593785.1 Cabassous unicinctus
AAGGTACAATCTTCTATCCTAGAAACACAATATAAAAGCCATAACTGCTATAAAAGAAAGTAGACATTTGGCATTTCCCCCCTTGATTAGCTTTGCTCAGCTTTCTGACAGGATTCTAAAGGATCTGATGCTTCCAATTTTAGGAGTGACAATTTTTTTTTCATTTTATATTTCTATAGCTATTACATGTTTTAAATGCAATTTTTAGGGAATATTAATGCCAGTATTGATGCCAGAATAAATTTAACTTTACATTACATATATATGAATTAATACATGCTGTTGTATGTAAAACTATAATGATAAATTAGATATCTGCACCCCAAAGATAGTGTCTGCATGCTTAATATTCATTATGAGTTATAAATCCTCTACACACATAGCATTGTTAATTAACAAACACATGTTTATTATACATGTGGTCTCATTTCCACCTCACTCAACTCTAAGTAGGTTATAACATCTTAGACATGAGACTTTCAGTGATTTCTCCAACAATAAATTAACTCTTCATTGTCTGAATTATCATGGCTTATTATCTATGTTCATATCCTTACTACTACAAATTGCCAAAGATCCCAATCCCAAAATTGGAACTGATTGTTCACCTTCCCCTAAGAGGCCACCTGGATTAATCCCATTAGAACTAACAGCTGGGTTTATCTGGGTCACCACAAAAAGCCAGCCATTGTATTCCAGATAGATTCCAAATATCTACCAATCAGACTTCATCTCTCACTACTTTCTGATCTCCAGTCCTGCTTTGAAATTCAATGTTTGTTATCAGCAAAATGTTCTATACCCTCCATTTCTTCCCTAAATGTACTCATCTTATGTTTAAACTAGCTATTCTTTGAGGATATTGTTTCTCTTTTCTAATGGACCCTGTAACCCCCTCCCCAACAATCCTACCCAATAGATTTACAACCCCTAATGAATATTAAGCATGTAGACACTGTCTTTGAGGTACATGCATCCTGTTTATTATT
The DNA here is from genome assembly GCA_029593785.1 of Cabassous unicinctus. Taxonomy (NCBI): domain Eukaryota; kingdom Metazoa; phylum Chordata; class Mammalia; order Cingulata; family Chlamyphoridae; genus Cabassous; species Cabassous unicinctus. Next base: position 990 of record JAQZBX010029956.1, read on the forward strand.
ACAATTTTGCATACATCTGTCACATATTATGATATATATGTAAAATGGTGAAGTTAAATTTGTTTTGGAAATACTCACACAAACTCCACTTACCTTATTTTCCCAATATCCTAACAGAGCTTGGAACATACTGGAAAACTAATAAACATTTGTTGAATTAACATGTAAATTAATGGTTGATGTTCCCTCTTTACTCTTCATTGTCATTTCTAGATCATTTTCCAGTCCACTCTCCAAACCATGGCTTCTTAGAAGAACATTCTTTGAGATTGTACCATTAGCCACCCCTCCATTATATAGTCATATACATTTTATAGTCATATACTGGCATCCTAATCAACCCCCTAATATTTTGAATAATCTAGCACTTGACTTACTGTCTTCATTGATGGCAACATTAAGATTCAAGCAGAAAATTCCTCCAAAACTGTGACCTCCCAGGTCTTTCACCCCCTTACTTGCAACAATTTCCAAAATTGTGATTTATGTTTCCCTACCCTGTGAGCACTATCTCTTCTCTCTCCAGCCTGTATACATTAGTACCACCCACTCCAGCAATTCTTTAGTTCCACTAGAATGGGTAATTCATTTTTTCCACCATTTGTTTTTTTCCCTCAATCACACCCTACCTTTCTTACTTAGCTCCTCCTACCTGGAGCAGATTCTAATGTCCATTACAGTGATCTCTTATTCCCACACAGTTGCAGAACCCTTGCCCCTCTCTTTCCTGCCATACTATGATTAAACCAAGTTATCTGCTTTCTCTGTATCTGCACCTGGCTGGCTGAACATGTCTAGAGGAAAACCACACAGCTTGCTAACTGGTCTCACTTTATATTTATAACTACAACACAGAAGTTGGATGCTACTACATTTTCTCTGTCATTTAACTTTGTACCATCTGAGATGAATAGTTCACACTTTTTCTCCTCTATCTGTAAATCCCTAGTACCCTTCCTGCTCCTTCTCCCTCTGAACTGATGACAAGGATGTTTATTTCACTAAGAAAATAGAAGCAATCAAAAAAGAACTTTACCTTCCTATCAACAAACCCATCAAGAATTTATATTTTTTCTCTCTCTGAGTATTGACTAGGTGATTCTTCTGGTATGGACTGACTTGCCTGAGGCTGGGTGGACTAGGATGACATCAATCCTGTATCTGAAGCCTCAACTGGGATAGCTGGGACATCTGGAACCACTGTTCATGTGGTTTATCATCCTTCAGTAGGACTGACTGAATTTCTTCACATGGTGGCCGAAAGGGTTAAGCAGCAAAAGAGAGTATGCCCAATGAGCAAGAATTGTTTAAACTTCTTCTTGCTATCGTCCTCTTGACCAAAGCTAGTCACATGGACAGCACCATGGGTGGGGACTAACCAAGAGATTACATAGAGGGAGATTGTATTAGGTTAAATTATGCACCTCTCAAAACACATATTATTCATCTTAATCTGCATTCCTGTGGTCATGAACCCATTGTAAATAGTATCCCTAGAAAAAGTTATTTTAGTTATGGTGTCACCCAAATCAATGAAGACAGCATTAATCTGATATTAGAGTCTTTTATAAGAAGAAGAAATTCAGACATATTCAGAGAAAACTACAGGGGACCTGGAAGCTAGACGTCAACATAATATGGAAGTCAGCAGAATCACAAAGAAAAAGGAGAGGACATCACCATATGACATGAGCCAGGGACCCCAAGGATCACCAGCAGCCAGCACCAGAATGATACAGACCATGAGGAGAAAACATCACTTTGCTGATGCCTTGATTTTGGACTTCCAGTCTCAAAACTGAGAGCCAATAAATTCTTATTGTTTAAGCCAACCTATTTTGTAGTATTTCTCATAAACAGCTGTGAAACTAAGACAGAGGAATAATGGCAACTGTTTTGCAAACAATTCTTCCTTTTCTATACCTATTATTCCTATTATAATTACCCTCTTACAAATGTAAATATAGTAGACTTCATACTTCTTCAGTTGACCTAGGTACCTAAATATGAATTTTAACATCATTCCTAGGAGAAAATGGGGTTGGACTTACAGTCTCAATTCTTACAAATAAATCATTGGAGTAATTTTAAGCTATCTGTGCTTTTCTGCTCAGTAAACTTTATACGGACCCTATTAATTTTAAATAACTTTTTGTTTTAAAATAATTTAATACGCCTAAGAAATTGCAAAATAGTAAAAGGAGTTTACATATACCATTCACCCAGCTTCCCTAATGATAATATCTCAATATTAATTGTACATTGACAAAAGAAACTTGTCATGGTACAATATTAACTCAAGTACAGACCTTATTTGGATTTCACCAGTTTTTATGTGTACTTTTTTCCCTAGTGTATAGGTTCTATGAAATTATATCACATATGTAGATATATGGTGAGGTAACCAACACTAAAATCAGAACAGAGACTGTTCTATCACCATAAAGAAATTTCCTCATGCTACATCTTAATCATCCTACCTTCCTTCCAGCCCTAAGCCTTGGCAACCACTTATCTGTGCACCCTCACTGTAATTGTGTCAGTCTGAGAGTGTTATATAGATAGAATCATATGGTATGTGATCTTTTGAGACTGGCTTTTTTCAGACAGCATAATGCCCTTCAGATTCATTCAAACTATTGTGTATATAAATAGTTCAAACCTTTTAAATTCTTAGTAATATTCCTTTGTATGGATGTACCACAGTTTATCTATTCACCTGTTTAAGGACATTTAACTTGTTTCCAGATTGGGGACATTATAAACGAAGCTGCTATGAACATTCATGTTCAGATTTTGTGTGAACATAAGCTTTCATTTCTCTAAGATATATGCCCAAGAGTGCAATTGCTGGGTGGTATAGTAAGTGTATGTTTAACTTTATAAGAAATTGTCAAACTGTTTTCCAGTGTGGCTTTGCTATTTTACAATCCCATATGCAATATATGAGAAATCAAGTTTCTCCACATCTTCTTCAACATTTGGTACTGTCAGTGTTTTTCCTTTTATCTTTCTAAGAATTGTGTAGTAGTATCTCATCATGGTTTTAATTTGCATTTCTCTAATGACTAATGATGTGTAATATCTTTACATATGCTTATTTTCTATCTCCTTATCTTCTTTGATAGAGTATATGTCCAAGTTTTTGGACCAGTTTCTAATTAGACTGACTGTTTTCTTATTTTTGAGTTTCTGTTGAAAGTTCTTCATATATTCTGTTCATAAGCCCTTTCTCAGAGATGTGATCTGCAGACATTTATTCCTGTCTGAAAAGAGGATAATTTGTCTTATCCTCTTCGCAGTTTTTGCATAACAAAGTTTTCAATTTTTATGAAGTTTAATTTATTGATTTTTTCTTTTATGGATCATGCCTTTAATGTCATGTCTTTTATATCTTTGCCTAACCTTATGTCATGAAGATTTTCTTTGTTTTCTTCCAAACATTTCATAGTATCACATTTTACATTTAGATCTATGATCCACTGTGAGTGAACTTTTAAACAAGATGTGAGCTTTAGGTAGAGTTTTGTGTGTGTGTGTGTGTGTGTGTGTGTGTGTGTGTGTTTTGCTTATGAATTTCCAATTATTCCAATACCAATTGTTGAAAATCCATAAGTAAAAAACAAACAAAATCCATAAATGCTGAGAAAGAAGTAAAAGCAATTCAGTGGAGGAAACAAAATAACACTTGGCTATCCTTATGTGGTCTGTTTCTGGATTTTCTATTCTGTTCCATTGATCTATATGTTTATTCCAATACCAGTACCACACAGTCTTGATTACTGTAGCTATATGGTGAGTCTTAAAGTCAGGTATGTGATTCCTCTACTTTTTTTCTTTTCCAAAATTGTTTTGGCTAGTATAATACCTTTGACTTGCCAATCCTATTTTTCCTTTCTAACCTGAAAGCATTTCAGCTAGCCTTTCCTGGCCTTCAGTAAAATGCCGTATTTTTTTTTCTAGTTTATTTCTGGTTTTCCCTCCTGACTCTGTCTAGTACCTTATTTATCCCCACTTTTTTTATGCTATTCTTCAGAATTAAATTCCCTCTAGACTCTTCTCCAAGAATCCATCTATCCTTCTTCTTTCTCTAAATGTGTGTTGAAGACTATCCCTTTTAGGAAACCTTCCTATCTAACCTGAATCCATGAGAGCCAAACTTTTCTTTCTTATTTTATCTTTATTAGGGTTAATCTGTGAATTTTTAAGGACTAAAATACTAATAAAGTTAAAAAATATCAAAACAAATGACAAAAGATGTGTATAAGAAATTCCATCAATATTTGATTTTTTTCCCTAAAGATCCTGTATTAGTTCCCCAGATGCTAAAATAAATATTATACAATGGGTTGGCCTAAACAACAGGGATGTATTGGCTAATGGTTTTGAGACTGGGAGAAGTCCAAAATTAAGGTGTCAGCAAGGTAATGCTTTCTTCCCCAAGACGGTGGCATTCTAAGGCTGGCTGCTGGTGATTCTTGGTCCTTGGCTTTTCCATCACATGGCAGTGCTTATGGTGGCAACTTCTCCTTTCTCATCTGCATTCTATTGACTTCCAGCTTCTGGCTGCTCCCCATTGGTTCCTCTCTGTGTCCAATTTACTCTGCTTATCAGGACTTCATCCATATTGGATTAAGACTCACCTTCATTCAGTTTGGACACATTTTAACAAATTACATCTTCAAAAGTCCTGTTTCCGAGTAGGTTCACACCCACAGGATCAGGCTTTGGGACCTGAACATGCCTTTTGATGAGATAATTCAATCCCTGATAGATCCTTTGATGTTACTCTATTTATATTTTGGAATATTAAATTCTTTTGAAAATTTTCTTTCTTGTTATCTAATTCATTTAGTTTTTTTCTTTGCCCTTTATCCCTGTCCCCAATTTGGTTCTGCTGCTTTGCTAGTACCTTAGGCAAGTTTTATCTTTCTATTGGATAATGTAGCACTCACTTTTATGAGTAATTTGTTCTGTCATAAAGTATTTGTGTTTCTCTTCTAGTTCTCTTTATCTTTGCTATCTCTCCCACCATATTGTAATCTCCCATGGGGAATGAATTACCTTCTTTTATATCTCCCTTTTAAAATACACCATGTGGCCCCTGATATTTAATAAGAGTCATATTATTACATCCTCTGCCTCTCATTTACCTTAGAATCTACTATTGTTTCATTTCCCATTTCCAAAATAAATATTACTTTGTACATTCTTCCATGTATATTTCAGTTATAATTCTATACACATGGTGATTTGGAACTGTATGTACCCCAGAAATCATGTTCTTAAAGCTAATCCATTTCTGTGGGTGTAAACCTATTTTAAGTAAGATCTGTTGAACAGTTTACATCAGTTAAGGTGTGGCCCAGAGTGGGTATTAATCTTCTTAATCTTCTTAATGGAGTACTTTAGAAATGAGATGAATATAGAGAGGGGGGAGAGAGAGAGATGGAGAGGGGGGCAGAGGGGGGGGTAGAGAGAGAGAGAGAGAGAGAGAGAGAGAGAGAGAGAGAGAGAGAGAGAGAATGAATGCCATGGAATCAAGAAGTTGAAAGCAAAACTATTGCCTGAAGAGAAGAGACCAGCAGACACTGCCATGTGCCTTGCCATTTGGCAGAGGAGCCAAGGATCACTGGAAGCCAGTCTTCAGGAAGAAAGCATTACCTTGAAATGCCTTGATTAGGACATTTTTCTCAACCTCAAAACTTGTAAGCTTGTAAGCTAATAAATTCCCATTGTGAAAAGCCTACTCATTTTATGATATCTGCTTTGAGCAGCTTAGCAAACTAAAACAAGACATTAAAATATTTGAATTACTTCTTCACAACTCCTCTTCTTTTGGGAAAGATATATGTCCTGCCATGTATGAACTTAAATAAATGATCCCACACAACTCCTTTTCGTCCATTATCTTCTACATGAAGGTCCCTTTGGACTTGTCTTCTAATAGTCATACTGAATCAGAACTGAAGAAATCAAACCACAGTTTGTAACTTTCTCTCTTCTAAGAGTTTGCTACTATCTTAACTACAAGATAAAGTGATAGAGAGTTCAAACTGGAAAAAAATAGTGCTTAGCATTGTAATCTTTCCTGCAAGGGAGGTGCATCACTCAACTATAAAACTCCTTTTTTTTTTTTTGCTATTTTGTTTTAGTTTCCTAAAAGATGCTGTGAACAATATGCCAGAAATGGATTGGCTGTTACAATAGGAATTTATTAGGTTAAAAGCTTACAGTACTGAGGCCATGAAAATGTCCAAATCAAGGCATCATCAGAGATGCTTTCTTCTCAAACTTCAGCTGTGGGTGGTCAGGCACATGGCAGCATCATCAAAAGATGCTTTCTCTCTGAACTGCAGCTAAGGATGATCAGACATATGGTGGCATCCACTCGTCTCTCCCTTCTCCTCCAGGCCTTTCAGCTTTGGGCTGCTCTGTCTTTGGCTTTTCTCTCTCCCAGTTTCATTGATTTCAACTTCTGGAGGTTTCTCTCTGTCTCTGCTGCTGTTTTCAGTGTCTATGGCTTTTGATTTCTCTGTTTATAAAGGACTCCAGTAAGAAGATTAAGAGCCACCCTGGGTCATGCCCTACTGAAGTGATCTAATCCAAAGGAAGGTCCCTTAACTGAATCTAATCAAAAGGTCTCATCTACAATAGCTTTACATGCACAAGAATGTATTAGCTTTAAGAACAGGATTTTCTGGGGTCCACAAAAGACTCAAACTGCCACACTTTTAAACTATTTATTTATTTATTTTATTAGAGAAGGTATCATATAGAAAAAATCATACAGAAAATAGAGTTCCCATATACCCACTGCCAACAGTTTTCCCAATTATTAATGCTTTCTATTAGTGTGGTACCTTTGTTTCAATTAATAAAAGAATATAATTACAATTATATTATTAACTATAGTCCCTAGTTTACATTAGGGTTCACTGTGTTGCATGATCCTCTGGATAAATGGGCAAGTTCTAGGAGGGTAAACCAGAGATTGATACTGATGTACTGGCACCCCAACATGCACATAGGGGTTACTCTGCTCCTTCTGGACCAATGCCTGGGACCCATAATAGGAATGTAGACTGGAGAAGGGCCAAAAAGGGGTCCAGGAGCATCTTTTAACAGTTTTAAAGCTGTATTTTCTTGACTTGACACTCATCTAGTTACTGCAGGTCTTTAACTGTTTTCCAGAGTTTTGAGAAAGATGGCTTTGCCAGTGTTTGTTAGTTGTTCAAAGATTCTGTAGGAGAACAGCACCTAGAGGGTTTCACCAGCCACCATCTAGGTCTTATAACACTCCTTTTTAAGGTGTGATTTTACTCATCCCATGCTGCAAATCTCTGAGTTAAATACATTTTGCCAAAGTGACCACAATACTTTACTTTCAAATATATATTCATTTGTCTCTGGGGGGGTCTTTGGTTTTTAACCTTGCTCATCAAATCAAATAAGTTTCAACTATAAGACTAAAAGAATATTCTCATTAAATATTTAATTCCACCTATTATTTACTATGCCTATGTGTACCTTTTATTTTGATTACATAATGAGGTATATGAAGGCAGGTTCGAGTCTGACAAAATAAAAGACATGCAAAACTATATACAGAGATGTCTCTACCCCTAATGTAGGAAAAGAAATGCTAAGCAGCAGATTAATGTTATTCCCTAAAACCATCATTAATTAAGATGACTTATTTCTGCCTACTTAGCACATCTTTGTTATCTAACTTTATCTCACTAAGTACAAGACTTACATGTGTGAACAAAATGTAGCCTTTGTTCAGATAACACAAAAATACATAATGTTGGATCAGTGAAGCTTCTTTCACTGCATATATCTGTAGTTAGGTGACATGAACTGGCACATATTTCTTATTCATGAGTTCTACTGCATGAAAAGGAGGATTCACCTGAATCTTAAACTGTTATGAGTTGTTAATATATTTCATCTTGGAATTAAATAAGCTGGTCATATTATATAAAAAAAAAGGCTCATGCAGTGGCTCTTATACATACATCCACACTTTTCATTTGCATTCCTTTTCTCGTGGCTTGAGGCAATCTTTGCAAATACTTCTTTATTTCCCTTTATTCTTCTATGAGTTAAGAAAAATGAGACTTTGGAAATGAATCTCAAACTGTCAAGTGACTTTTCTCTTTGCATAGTCAAATATTTCTACTAGCATGTATGTGCTCGAGGAATGGTATATGGGCACAAACACACTCAGCTCATATTTAAGCCCTTCCCGTTCATCTTTAGTCTGGTGCAGCTGGCATAAGAATACAGGTCACATAGCCCTTTAAAAATGTCTTGTCTTGTTCAAAAGGTCTCCAGGGCATCATGAAGTCAGTATCTTTGAAACTTCTTAACATATTTTAAAAGAAAGGTATTGTGGAGTGGATATAGCTCAAGTGTTTGAGTGTCTGCTTCCCATGTACAAGGTCCTGGGTTCAATCCCTGGTACCTTCTAAAAAAAATTATTGAGGACAGCATCTCTTTTGCTTTAGAATTATATTGTTTCTTGTTGTTCCTTTCACATTATTTCCTTTAAAATACATTTGTGCATAATTTGATTAATATTATCCTATGATACGCTTTTAGTTTAATAACTAATATATTTTTTATTACAGTCCCTTTATATTTACAAAATGTATAGTATTTATAATTTGGCTAGTATGATGACACTAAATATTCAAATAGAAATACCAATTATAATAACCTGACTATAAAAATAAATCTAATTGTTCTACTAACCCACAACTTCTCCAATAAAGGAAAAAATCAATCTAAGTACAACAGAAGTTATAAAGTGCATATGAATCAAAGCTCACAGTAGTAATATGTCCCTTTAAGGTAGAGAAATGTTCACAATTAAAACAGCAACATAGTAGAGTTTGTCTTGATTTCTTTAGCATCTAATTTAAATAGTTACACAATATACAAAGGACAAATCACATAAAAACACAAGAAAATGTGAATAAGAGGCAAAAGAATGCCTTAGTCAGGCTTAATTTTCATTCTTAATTTGATTTATTTGTATCCTCACTTTTCCAGAAAAGGTTTAAACAAGCTTGCAAACAAATCATGACAAGAGAGAATAAATTAAAGTAAAAATTGGATGATATTAGAAAGGATAAATGTTAGAGAGAAAGTGGAACCAGGAATACACTGTAATGAATGCTATGATATCTTGTAAGTTACTTTTGGTCACAAATCTAGCTTTAAACTTTCTAACAGCCAAATAAAGAACTGATTTTTTTCATTTGTATAATTAAGAATGTTTTGAGATGCACTTAAGGACCAAGTGTTTAAGAAAAAAATAATTATAACTACATCAGTACTAAGAGAGGGTTTTAACTGATGGAATTCATCAGAGAACATTGGCAAGTTCATTAAATGATGTTCTCAACAATATCCTTACAATGGATGTAATGATGAGCTTTATAGGGTGGGTCCTCATAATGAAACATTATAGTATAAGGACATCATCTATGGTCAATGATAGAGGGATCACTCAAAGGATTACAAAAGCACCAGGACTCACTTCAGAGAATTGTGTTGAATCAGCTTCACTCTATAGACAAATTCAATAAAACCCAAATATGATAGCAGAATACAAAATACATTGAAGATAAATTAAAATCAGAACTGATATTGAAGAAAATTGAAGCAGTGGTACAAGACATATTTTAAAGGACATGACAGAATGCAGGTAAAATAGAAAAGGATATATAATATTCAAGAGTTTATAATAAGTAAGGAAAATAGAGGATGGATCTCAGAACAACAGAAAACAGATCTTCTTAAGGAGGGACTAGAGTTTTTTCTGAAAATAAGGGGAAAATGTATTTTGAGTATTTGAACAAGATAAGAAAAGGCCTTCTCCTCACTCTGATACAAGGTATGATATAGAAACAATCTGGAAATTCTCTCTCAGGATGGGCATAACTTGCCGTTATTGATGTGCTATAGCAATAACATTTTGTCCAAAGCATCATCTAAATAAGAAAATATGTACTGCTATACCCACACCCCCTGAAAGATTTTTAGCCCTTTTATAGACTATTTCTCCCTTGTATACCTTATCATTCCTCTCATTGGTGGCAATTTCCTCCAAGGCTGAGATCTCAGAGTAAAGTTATGTTTCTCATTAGCTGTGTAGCTCAAGAAATGAAAGAAATGACTAATATACAAAATAAAATACAGAGAGAAATAAAATAATAAATATACATTGTGAAAAATATAAACAAATACTATGAAAAATTAAATGTGGACAAGTTTTAAAACTAATTCAAAGATGTTTTTCTAGAAAGTGTTACATAAAAATTCACTCAAGAAGTGGTTAAAAATAGCCAATAAAATATTTTAAATATAGCACACAACACATACACATATATACACTGCATTAGTCAGCCAAAGGGGTCCTGATATAAAATACCAGAAATCTGTTGGCTTTTATAAAGGGTATTTATTTGTGGTAGAAGCTTACAGTTACCAGGCCATAAAGCATAAGTGACTTCCCTTACCAAAGTCTGTTGTCACGTGTTGGAGCAAGGTGGCTGTCCACGTCTGCCAAGAGTTCAGGCTTCCTGGGTTCCTCTCTGTTGACGTTCAGGAACTGGGTCCGTGAAAACGGTGCCGTGGATGAGAAAGAATGAGACAAAGAGAAGAAATAACTGGGATCAGGGGACTCTCCATCCAAAGGGAGAAGAAGAGCCCCACCACATAATAAACCGTGGCTTTTATTTGGCGTTAGAACAAAGAAAATACGGGTGCGCATGTGCAAAGGCAATAGATATGTGACAGTTTACACTTTACTAAAGTCAGCAAGTTTTGAGGGTTAATGGCTAAGTTCTCTTTACATTCCTGCGTTTAGCAGACCTTGTAAATCTTTAGTAGCAGATCTTGTAAATCTTTATCTAACATATACATGTTACACTCTTAGAAGCTCAGGATGTCTCCCCACTAGTCTCCTCTCAGATCTTATCTCAGTGTCTTGAGACTAGAGGCACCTGTCTCCTACTTTCCAGCCTGTCTCCCACATTCCAAGGCACTCTGCTTTCTGTCAGTTGTCATGGCCTTTATTTGAACCTCATCATTTCCCCCTTTTTTATTTTTTTGTTTTTTCAGTGAAGATCGTAGGAACCATTATATATGCTGATACAAGGTGACCTCCTGTCACACTTGTCTTCTTCCATAGGCTCTTGTGTGCCTGTCTTAGATTGTCCTCCTCTGAGAATCTTACCCGTCATTGGCCACCAGTCAACCCTTTGAGCTCTTACATGGAAGGCAATTTCATTTATATTTATACTTCAGGTTCCTTAAGTGAATATTTTTGTGCAGGTAATTAGTATTAAAATCAAGGGGTTATTAGTATACTACTTTCTACTAAATAATGTAAAATTAGTTTTTCATGGCTAAGTTTCTTAACATAAATGCATTTATCTGATCTAATTTTTCATTTTCTCTGTGAATATATGTCATTACTCTACCCTTGGCAATACAAACAATTAAAATGCATATAACAATAATTCCTAATCCAATCCAAAATGATATTTGAACTGTTTTTTTGTTTCCACCAGTGAAACGGATTGATAGTATTCAAATTTTCAGACAATTCATTCCAAAATGCTGCACCAGGGATTTCTTTCAATTCATTTTGAGACATGCTTAATGCTTTCTTTTGCAATTCTAAAATATCTAAAGAAATATTATGCTTATATCCAATCAAATGATTTCTTACTTCTTCCCAATCATGTTCACTATTATTATAAGCTAAAGGAGTAATACAAAAAGCACTTTCATTCCAATCACATTTAAGAGCTCTTAACAAGTTTAAATTATAAATTTGATTACCCAAATGTATAATAGTTGTTTCAAGATCATTCATACGATTATTCAGTTCCATATCAATGTGAGACTGGCTATGCCACATCTCACTTGCATTTTTATGCCAGTCCTTAGCATATTGTTGAGTTTGGACTCCTTGATGCAAAGCTGTGCCAGTGACGGCTGCAGCAGTTATGATGCCAATCAGTCCTAAAATTCCTGTTATTAAAAGTCCAATCAGTCTTTTAGTTCTTTTTAAATAATGGTCGATGAAATGCCACAGCAACTGGGATTCCGGAGACTCCTGCCAATGTCTGGTCATCCGAACCGGTAACCATAGTCCTTTTCTTCTTCTTGCTATAAAAAGAGTTTGATTTTCCTGCAAATATGAATTCTTAAAACATGTAAATAAAGAGCAATTGGAGCAACTAATGTTCCTTTCACCAAAAGTTACTTTTCCAATGATAAAATCTATAGGATCTCATACACATACTGTAAGAAATTGAGTTGATTTTCTTTTTAAACTGGTAATGTTAGTTTTACTGCCTTGCCATTCGAAAATTGGGCCAGTTCCCAAAAATAATTTCCGAAAATAACTTTGAGTTTTGTTAAGTTTAGTGTCCCATGGTTGTGGGATGTATCTTCCTTGATATTTCCAATTTATTGAGCTGTTTGTAAATGCTGTATTACCAAAATTCCAGAAATAAGGATTACTGTCATTTGTGATTATGGTTGAATTATTAATGAACCAAGATATGGTTGTGTTTTTAATAGGCTTCGGTATTCCTATAAGGGCCTGATCCTTTTACAATTCCATAAGAATCATTAAACAACACAACCTCTGTAAACCCATGACATATATGCCATTTGTCATTAAGTAATCTGTTTTGAGAGGGACTTGTAAGAGTTACCATATTTTCTGATTTATATGGTAAAGAAGGGAAAATTGAGAACATAAATTCGAGTTTGATTTTTCTCTGTTAAAACTACACTGCAATTTTTAGGTTGCATGCATACAGAACCATATCCAATACAAAGACGGCGGTCTATAAAAGGTAAAGTTAAATTTTCTATAAATTTCCCTTCTTCTTTTGGCTTTAAGGTTGTTGTATATCTATAGGTCCTGGAAAATGGTGAGATTGATTAAGATAAATTGGGTAAGACTCATCGTTCCAAGTTAACAGCTCTAAAAGAGGTGGGTTGGTAATATATGCCCAATAAGTGTAATTATGATATGGTATCTTACCTTGACCTAATAATTGACCTATAATTAATCCAAAGTGAAACCACCATGTCCATAGTTTAAGTTTCGGCAGCATCTTCAACTCTAGGCTTGACTCTTCTGGAGGGGATCCACTGCTGTTCTCCTGTTTCTGTAATGATAAGAGCAAGACCTCAGCCCCAAAATTTTACCTCTCCTTTTTCCCATTTATTGGTTGTTTCATTTTTCATTTTCATTCTTTTTATTAATCTCCCATTGTCTTTCTGCTGCTGTGGTATTAGAAATTTGTTGTCTATTAAGAAAATTTATGGTAAGCAATGCTTTAGATAGTTTGTCTTTAGGAGATTCTCCTACATCTCCCCCTTTTTGTTTTTACAACATTAATTTTATTGTTTATAAACAGGGCTTTAACTGTTATATTCTAATCTTTTATAATATGTATACATACATTCACATGCTTCTAAACCAGGGGATACACTGATATACTTGGCTTATTGTTGGCTAGAGTCCTGGATAGATACAAGATAACTGTTAATATGTATATTTAGTTTAATAAGCTTATACTGACAGAGAGAGAAACATGAATAACATAAACAATTAAAAGATTAAGTTAATATTGAACAAAGTTACAGAATGACAGATAAATAGAGCAGTTTTATATATATACTTACCAATATTTAGCTTTTAGCTGGTAAGTGTTGAATTAGAAACTGATACTAGAGTTTTGGTTGACTGTGTTTAGGATTAATGAATTTGATACGCCTCCCCAGGAAGAAACACTATTTGAACTCCATCACCTCTCTTCCCGGGGCTTGTTTCTCTCTGGGCTCAGCTGCCTTGCTCTCTCCACAAGGCCAGCTGTAGACTATCAGGCCACCAGCTCTGTCTCTCTTCCTGTGGTTCAATTCTCTCTGGGCTCAGCTGCTCTGTTCCTCTGTGTGCTTACTTCCCCGGCTCCAGCTTACAACTTCAGCATCAAAACTACAACTAACTCTTCTGCCATGTCGTTTTATCTGCGACCCCACCCACCAAGGGGGCAGGGATGCAATGTCTTACTGACATGGCCCAATCAAAGCCTTAATCATTATTTAATCAAGTAAAACTGAAACCTCTGAATCCAATATAATCTAATATGTCTGGAGGGACAGACCAGTTTACAAACATAATCAATATCTATTTTTGGAATTCATAAATAATGCCAAACTGCTACACACACATATGCATGTATTTATTTATGAATATAGACTCCAAAATTCTGAATAAAGCATTAGTAAGTCCAGAAATAATTAATAATGAAACACTATGATTAAGTTATATTTATTTGCAGAATGCAGAGAGGGTTTGATATTAAAAAACATTATAATTCATCACATTAAAATAGCAAATAAACAAAACCATGTATTCATCTTCCTAGTTGCCAGAAAGAATGGGTGAAGTTCAATATATATTCTTTTTGTTTGTCTGTTTTTTAAACTTTATTTTAAGAAGTTTTAGATTACAGAAAAGTTACATAGAAAATATACAAGATTCCCATATACCCACCCCCTCTCCCTCACACATTTTCCACTATTAATAACATCTTACATTTGTTTGATACATTTGTTACAGTTGTTGAAAAAATATTAACACCCTGCCTCAGTGACCATCTGCTGCCATAGTTGCTAAAAGAACATTTCCACTATTTTATTTTAAATCACAGTCCTCATCCTTCCTAGAGTTCACTGGTTCATTCTCCCAGCCCTCCCCACAGCTTTATGGACAGCACAACCCACTCCTCCAATCCTGCTCACACTCACACTCCAGCATCATTGACCCCACTCACATCGCTGTACCATCATCCCCGCCCACAGCCAAACCACCCCCATTCACCTTATCTGCCAAGATTGGGCATTGCTCACCACTCTGTTTCCTTTCTATCTCCTGGTAACCTATCTTCCAGACTCTACCTCTGTGAGTCTGCTCAATATCCTTAGTTCTTATCAATGAGATCATGCAATATTTGTCCTTTAGTGACTGGCTTACTTCACTCAACCTAAGGTCTTTGAGATTCACCCATGTTGTCACATGTGTCAATACTGAATTCCTTATTATAGCTGAGTAATAACCCATGGTATATATATAACACATTTTGTTTATCCATTCATCTGTTGATGGGCAATTGGGTAGCTTCCAGCTTTTGGCAATTGTGAATAATGGCACAATGAACATTGGTATACATATATCTGTTTGTGTCCCTGCTTTCAATTCTTCTGGGTATATTCCTAGTAGTGGGATTGCTGGATCATATGAAAATTCTATATTTAGTTTCCTGAGGAACCAGCAAACCATTCTCCACAGTGGGTGCACCATTCTACATTCCCACTGAGAGTGGATGAGTGCTCGTCTTCTTCCCACAACCTCCCCAACACTTGTAGTTTTCTGTTTTTTTTTTTTTTTTTAATAGCAGCCAGGTCTAATAGGTGTAAGATAATATGTCAATGTAGGTTTGATTTGAATTTCTCTAATAACTAGTGATGTTGAACATCTTTTCATGTGCTTTTTAGCCATTTGTAGTTTCTCTTTAGAAAACTGTCTTTTCAAATCCCTTGCCCATTTTTAAATGGGTTGTTTGTCTTTTCATTTTCAATATGTAAGATTTCTTTATAAATGCTGGATATTAAGCCCTTTTCAGATAGGTGTTCCCAAATATGTTCTCCCATTGAGTAGGTTGTCTTTTCACTTTCTTGTCAAACTCTTTTGAAACACAAACTTTTTTAATTTTGAGGAGATCCCATTTATCTATTATTTCTTTCATTGTTCATGCTTTGAGTGTAAAGTTTATAAAACCATTTTCTACTACAATATCTCATAGGTGCTTCCCTACATTATCTTCCAAGATCTTTATGTTCTTTAGGTCTTTGTTCCATCTTGAGTTAATTTTTGTATAGGGTGTTAGATGATGATCCTCTTTCATTCTTTTGGATATGAATATCCAGTTCTACAAGCACCATTTGTTGAAGAGACTATTCTGTACCAGTTGAGTGGGTTTGGTGGCTTTTTTGAATATCAGTTGGCTGTATATGCACAGGTCTATATCTGAACTCTCAAGTCAGTTCCATTGGCAGTATGTCTATCCTTGTGCCAATACCATGAAGTTTTGACCACTGTAACCCTGTAATATGCTTTAAAGTCATCTGCAAATAGTGAAAGTTTTAGTTCTTTCTTTCTAATTTGGATGGCTTTTATTTCATTTTCTTGCCCATGTGCTCAAGCAACTACTTCTAATATAGTGTTAAGCAAGAGTGGTGACAGTAGGCATCCTTCTCTTGTTCCAGATCTTAGAGGGAAGCCTTTAGCCTTTCACCATTGAACATGATGTTAGCTGTGGGTTTTTCATATATGCTCTTTATCATGTTGAGGAAATTTCCTACTAATCCTATCTTTTGAAGTGTTTACATTAAGAAATGATGCTCTATTTTGCCAAATGCCTTTTCTGCCTCGATAAAGATGGTCATGTGATCTTTTTCCTTTGCTCTGTTAATGTGGTTTATTACATTAACTGATTTTCTTGTGTTGAACCATCCTTGCATACCTGCAATAAAACCCACTTGATCAAGTGTATAATCCAATTGATGTGTTGTTGCATTTGATTAGCAGGTATTTTGTTGAGGATTTTTGCCTCTAAGTTCATTCTAGAGACTGGTCTGTAGTATTTTTTTTTTTCTTGTAGTATCTTTTTGTGACTTTGGTATTAGGGTGATGTTGGCATCATACAGTGAGTTAGGTAATGTTCCCTCCTCTTCAAATTTTTAGAAGAGATTGTGCAGGATTGGTGTTAGATTTTTCCATAATGACTGGTAGAATGGACCCATGAAGCCATCTGGTCTTGGGATTTCCTTCGTTGGGAGGTTGTTGATTCAGTCTCACTACTTGTGATTGATCTGCTTAGTTCATCTATTTCTTATTTTGTCAATGTTGATTGCTTGTGTGTTTTTCTAGAAAATTATCCATTTCATCTAATTTGTTCATCTTGTTGGCATACAATTTTTCAAAGTATCCTCTTATGATACTTTTTATTTCTGTGGGGCCAGTGGTGATATCCCCTCTCTCATTTATGATTTTATTTATTTGCATTATCTCTCTTTTTTTCTTTGTTAGTCTAGCTAAGGGTCTGTCAATTTTATTAGTCTTCTTAAAGAATGAGCTTTTGATTTTGTTAATTCTTTCTAATTTTTTTTATTCTCAATTTCATTTTAATTCTGGTCTAATCTTTGTTATTTCCTTCCTTCGACTCTCTTTGGGATTAGTTTGTTGGTTTGTTGTTCTTTTTCTAGTTCCTTCAGGTATGCAGTTAGATCTTTGATTTTAACTCTTCTTTTTAAATGCATTATTTAGGGCTACAAATTTCCCTCTCAGCACTGATTAAGCGGCATCCTATAAATTTTGATATGTTGTTCTCATTTTCATTTGCTTTGAGGTAGTTACTGATTTCTCTGGCAATTTCCTTCTTGACCCACTGATTGTTTAAGAGTGTGTTGCTTAACTTCCATATATTTGTGCCTATTCCAGTTCTCCATCCTTTATTGATTTCCAGCTTCATTTCGTTGAGATCAGAGAAAGTTCTTTGTATAATTTCAATCTTTCTAAATTCATTGAGACTTGTTCTATGACCTAGCATGTGATCTATCCTGGAGAATGATCTATAAGCACTTGAGAAGAATATATATCCTGCTGTTTGGGGTGTAATGTTCTGTAAGTGCATTAGGTCTAGTTCCTCTAATGTCTTATTCAAGGTCTCTGTTTCTTTATTGAGTCTCTCTCAAGACGTTCTGTCTAATGGTCTTAATGGTGTATTGAAGTCCCCCACTATGATTGTAGGGGCTTCTGTTTCTCCCCTAGTTTTATCAGTATTTACCTTAACTATTTTGGGGCTCTGGTTAGGTGCATAAATATTTATGATTGTTTTTTCTTTTTGGTAGATTACCCCTTTTATTAATATATAGTGTCCTTCTTTGTCTCTTAAAACAGTTTTGCAATTAAAGTCTATTTTGACTGATATTAGTATAGCTACTCCTGTACTTTTTTGCTACTATTTGCATGTAAATTGTTTTCCAACCTTTCACTTGCAACATGTTTGTGGTCCTTGGGTATAAGGTGAGTTTCTTGTAGACAGCATATAGATGGGTAATATTTCCTTATTCATTCTGCCAATCTGTGTCTTTTGATTGGAGAGTTTAATCCTTCAACATTCAATGTTATTACTGTAAAGGTAGTACTTGCTTTAGCCATTTTTTCTTTAGGCTTATATATGTCATATTTTATTTTTATCCTTTTAGTTACTCTTACTAATAATCTTCCATTCTGAACTCT
>JAQZBX010029957.1:0-27042 GCA_029593785.1 Cabassous unicinctus
AAAAAAAAAAAAAAGAAAACAATCTAAATTCCCACCAACAGGCGAATGACTATATAAATTATGGTTTCTCCATATAAAGCAATGCATAGCTCTTTTTAAATGGCAATATCCACCTACCCTGTGACCCAGCAATTCCAATACTATTTTCCCAGAGAAACGAAAATATGCCCACAAAAAGACCTGTACAAGTATGTTCAAGGCAGCACATATTATGAATCCATATGCTCATAATTGCCAAAAGCTGGTAGCAGCCCAGGTGCCTATAATACTAAGCAAGCTATAGTGTATCCATTCAATGTCCTACTTCTTTGCAATAAAGAGGACAAAACTACTGCTATACTCAACAACATGGATGAATCTTAAAAACATTATGCTGAGTGATACAAAGTGTACATACTTTCTGGGATTGTGATAATTCTCTGCATCTTAATTGGAGTTTCATTAACACACATGGATTCATTTGTCATGACTCATCAGATGATACACTTACGATCTGTGAATTTCATTGTATGTAAAATTTACATCCAAAGGGGAAAAATTTAAACAAATATTGAACTATAGTTTATGTTTTTCATAGTGGAGTATTTAGGAGGAAGTATTTAGGATACTAGGATATGCTAAGTGCTATGTCTGCAAATTATGTCAAATGCATCATAAAAACAAGATGGAATGACAGATGAATAGAGAGATAGATGGATGGAAGGATGGATAGATATGTGATAATTCAAGTATAGTAAAAAGCTAATAGTAGAATCTATGGGATGGGTAATATTTTTCAAATCTTTCAACAATTTACAATTTTTTCATTTTAAACTGTTGGGAAAAGTGAGATAAATATTTGAGTTGGCATGAAAAGACTGATAAGCAATATCATTATCTGGAGAAAATTAAATTATATAGAAAACACCTACATATACATATGTTAGATTTCTGGCCAGATACACGGGGAACTTAATTATTTTAATTTCTGAGGATTAGGAAGGGATGTTTGTAGTAGAGAGAAGGAGACTTTCACTATCTACAGGAGAAAAAAGGGAAAGTTAAGAAATGGCAATAGCATCAAAAGTAAAATTACACAAGCAAAGGAAGTAATGAACCCAAACAGCCAAAAGCGAGATCAGTGATCTATATAACGATATGTATGTTGGAACACAAAACAAGCGTATTTGGCTACTAGAGGTTTTACATTTCAGAGTCATTTAAACACTTCCCTTGATCCTGTCATTCTGTGAAGTCTACTTTTATGATACTGAAAAAAATAAAACTAGTATTTTTTTTTCCCATTAAAACCAATACTCTACTAGATACTATGATATAATGATAACAATTTTGCTTCTTTGCCCTTAGAACTCCCAAGAGTGAAAATTCAGATACCAAAACATGTTGGGATATGCTTTGCAGTGTTGGCTGCAATGGAGAGATTTGGAAATCTGACCAATCAATAGTTCCCTTCTAGAGCGCTGCTCACCAGGGTGCCTACCGAGGCCCAAACAACTTCTGCTTGACTGCAGAACTCTAGCCATGGCTAACTGGACTGGGATGGCCACCTGAACCCAAGATGGTCCAAATAGATTCTCTCCTCCATGAATTCAGAATTGGATTAAAATCCACTCAGCAGTTTTGGATAGTACTCAACCTGAGAGGGCATGCCAGCTTAGGAAATATGGAAATGCTACTTCCACCATGTGTAATTGAGAAGCAGAGAAAGCTGGTTTGCCAAGAGAGAGAAAAACACAGGGGCTGTGCAGAGAGAGAGAGTAAAGATGAGAGTCAAGGGTGTCCCCTGAGGACTAGAATGATAGCCACCTAATTTCTAGTCATGCTCTTGCACTTTGGTTTCTGGTACCTTGTAAAGCCCACTCATGGGTCTTTGCCCGGGAGTTCCATGAGATAACTTGATCTGCCATGACAGACACCATACAGTGAGTGGGCTGAAACAACGAGAATGCATTGGCTTATGGTTTCAGAGGCCAGAAGTCCCAAACCAAAACATCAGCAAGGCCATGCTTTCTGTGCAGTGTCTGTAGTGTTCTGGTGCTGGCTTGCTGCAGACCTTGGGGTCCTCGGCTTGCTTCATTGACACCTGGCACACGGTGATGACTAGATCTCTTCTTTTTCCATTTCCTCTGACTTCTGGTTATTTCTCATGTGGCTTTCTCTGACTTTGTCTAAATTTCTTCTGGTTATAAAGGACTCTAGTGATGTGGATTAAGGCCACCGTGATTCAGTTGGGACAAACCTTAACTAACAAAGAACATCTTCAAAAGGTCCTGTTTATTCAGGGGTTCAACACACACAGGAATACAGATTAAGATTAAGAACATGTCTTTGTTGCATCATATAATTCAATCTATCACAGTGAGGCTGTCCATGAAATTTCCTTTTTTCTTATACCAGTTTGAGGAATTTCTCTTGCAACCTCAAGTGCCATAACTAAGACAATTATACCAGAGGAATGTGCAAAGTGCAATTCAGGAGGCCAGAGGAGATATCAACTGAGGTCCTGAGAACTCAGATAACTTCACACTAAACAGAAAGTGATCTGGGACTAGACTCCATGGACCCTGATTCTCTAAGCCACTATTCCCAGTAGCTGTGTAATACAGAACCCTTCAGATCTCCTGTTCTGTGAGTCCCACCCACCTCCCTCCCACCCAGTTGGAGATCCAGAGGCAGAATGTGACTTGGGAATTGCTAAAGTATTTATTAATCATTACTTCCAAGCTAACATTCGATCTTGCTCTGCAAACACAGGCTTAAGAGAGCCTCCTAACCACTACTTACAAGCAAATTATTACCCCAAATCCTTCCTACATAGAAATTTCTGGGCTGCAAATGTAGTGATAGATCCTGGCAGAGAATCTGGGCCATTAAAAGACAATCTCACATTCCTAACTATGAAAAGCATTCTTTATTTCTCATCTTCCCATATTGTATCAGCATTGTGGAGAAATACCAAGTGGTGGTACGTCCGGAGGAGAGAATTGGAACTCTGTGACATGTGATCCCTCATACATTAAGGAAAACATCACCCTTTCTGCATGCATCGTTTTGGACATGTACTCGTGACAACTGGGTGTTGGCTGTCATTTGCTTGCTTTCCAGCCCCTAACAGTGACCATTGCCCTCTTTGCGAGAAAGGATTTCTAGACCAGCATCCCCTTCATTCTGAAACTGGCAACATCTCTCAGACAACTACAAACGCCACCTGAGCAAAGCTAATCGCCTCTTGACTCAAAATCTGGGACACACTTTCCTAGGACAGAGGAAGGCAAAAAGAGGCGATCACATTTTGGGTTAAAATAAGAGAGTTTTATATCCTTTTTCATTTCAGCAACTTCTTTGTTGCACACTAATAATAAGCAGTCGAGAAAAAGAGATGGCAATAGGTATTTGTTCATTTAACAAATATTTACTGAATCTCTGTGCAAGGACCTATTCTAGGTACTGAGGGCATAGGTTTCATGGGAATGTTCGGACTAAATATATCAGGAAGTGATGTGTTCTTTAAAGAAAATGAACACAAGAGTTTATTTTAGGTAGGGTGGTCAGGGAAGACCTCTCTGATAAGAGATATTTGGGCAGAAGCCTGAATGACCTGAGGGAGCAGCTATCTCAGAGAAGCACATTATAGGTAGATGCAAACAGCATGTGCAAAGGCCCTGAGAAATGATAATGTCAAAAAAGGGGGTTCTAAAAAGAGAGATAATGTCAGGCAGAGAGTGAAAGCATGCATGTCATGAATGATAAAGACCTGCCTTGGCTCCTTAACACTTCAATGATCTTTATAAATCCCTTCACTGTCTAGCTACCTGTCATTTTTTCATCTAAACTACAAGGTAAATTATTAGAAAACAGTTAATGGTTATTTGGAAGTAAAACACTCTTTATTCCTCAATTTGCCCAATGCTATTTCATCTGCTAGGTCAAGTATCAAATCTGCCACATGAGTACAGTAATTCTTGATGTGATATATTTTGACCAGAGATGAGCAAAATTGATTAATTAATTAAGCAAGCTTAATGCCTTATTTGATTCAAACTATCAACAAAATTTGTAGTTGAAACTTAGGATCAGGATCTGAACTAGTCCAGACACGTAATTTTTAAATTTTGGCTTTAAAGACAGATCAGTGAAACAGAACTGAGAGTCCATAGGTAGGTCCACATACACATTGGATTTCTTACACGATAAAAGATGGCACTTCAAAGCAGTGGGTAAATATGGATTAGTCAATAAATGGTATCAGGACAAACAGCCAGACACTGGGGGGCAGGGGGAAATACAGACTTATCATTACTACTTATACCAAAATAAATTCCAGATGGGTCAAAATGTAAAAATAAATAAAATTGTAAAAGTCATAGAAAATATTGCAATTTTTAAAAATGATCTTGAAGTGGGGGGATGCCTAAAGCATGACATATAACCCAGAAGCATTAGGTGAAAAATTAATAACTATGACTATATAAAAATTTTAAAGCCATATAAAAGCAAAAAGATAAATATGATAGGAAAATTCAACCTGATACACAATAGATAAGCTCAATTCTTAAAAAGTTCCGACAAATCAATGTCAAAAAGACAAATTACCTCCCACTCCCCCGAAAGTACAAACAATATGGATAGACAATTAGTGGGGGAAAATGTAAATGGCCTTTAAACATATGTTCAAATCACTTAAAGATATTTAACTTAAAACTATGAAATAACATTTCATCATACTAGTAAATACTAAAATGTTTGAAATCTAAGTGTTGGTGAGGGTCTAAGAAATAAGCTTTCCTATTCAATTGTTGATGGAAGTATAAATTGGTGTAAACTTTTTGGAGGACAATTTGACTATATCTACAATAATTTAAAATTCATGTGCCCTATGACTTAGCAATTGTACTTCAAGCAATTTATCCCAATAGATATGATCTCATACATATATTAACAGGAATACCTAAGGCTGCAGTATTGTTGTTTTTTAATAGTGAAGATTTAGAAACAACTTAATATTCCCTGGTAAGGAATGAGTTAACTGAAGGATGGCATAATATACTATTGTAATACTGTGCAACCATTTTAAAAAGTGAGGTAGACTTATATGGGCTGATAAGAAAAGACTTCTACAATAAAATGTTAAGTAATAAAAGCAGGACAAGGGTATTTCAGATTTTGTGTCAACACACTGGCACACACACAAGAAAAATAGACTAGCAAGGACAAACCTAGGAAAATATTTATCATATCCAATGTGGCCAAAGGTCATTGGCTTTATTAGTCCATGATCATATTGCCAATAAGCAGCAAAGTGAGGACTCAAACCCAGATCTGTCACACTCCAAAGTCCTAACTGTTAATCATGATGCTATATACCCTTTGATGATGCTAATGGGACAAAAGTAGAAAGAAAATGAATGGCAAGATATTTTCTACTTTCTACTTCCCAACCAACCAGGTATAAAAATAACAGACCTATAATATTGGAAATAATGGAATTTTACAAAAGAAAAGCATATTCATCTTTAAGTCCTTGAAGGGAAGAGGCTGATATGGCAGAAGAATGGAGCACTTTCTCTCTCCTTTCCAGGGACAAACAGAAAAGGCAACCAGAATGGGTCAATATTTAGAACCTTCTGTTACCTATATGAGTCTTATGTGCATAGCTCATCAGACTGGAATTCTTATCTTCTGGTCACATTTGAGACCCAGTGTTTGTCTTACTGGATTTAAATAAATCACATCCAGTTTAAAAATTAGACAAAGTCTTAGTTTGTTTGACATTATGTGTCCAATAACATTCTTATCTATGTCCAGACATATGAACATCCTTCCAACACAGTGCCAATTCGCCAGGAAGATGTGAGAACTCCCATATGAATGCTAAACTTGCAGCAGTAGAATCTGGCAAAATTGCATTCTAGCCCTAATGTTAAATTTTTCTATGCCAAACCGCTAGCAGACCTCAGGAATTCACTTTATATTGGGAATGACTCTAGCACTCAGGGGGAGATCAGAACCCAAAGGCCATCTCTATGTCTCATGATCCTGTACTGAAACTAGGCAAAAAAAGAACCCCACTTGAACAAATTCTCTCATGAATCTGAAGTTTAGAACAGAGGGTCTGAGAGTTTGAGAACTTGCTTTATTACCGAGTTAGAAAAATGTCAATACCTTAGAGAGAAAGTCCACGAATTCCTGCTGCAGAAATTTTTAGAGTTCACCTAGCATCTACTTTCCTGAGATTTGGAGCCAATGTTTCTTTAATTCTGTGAACTGGTTCAGCGTCCTTTTTGCTTAAGCTGCCCAAAGTCAGTTTCTTTTGTTTTCAACAACAACAAAACAATATTAGCAAATACACCCCTCTGCTTTTTGCATATCCAATATCCAGTTTCCCTTTTTATTTTCTTCCATACTAGCAAATCGGTGATTTTGTTTGGCATAACCTTGTGTCTTACTAAATACTCAAACTCCCATCCTCCCTTGCAGCTAGAGGTAGTCATATGACCCAGTATTTTGGCCAATGAGAAGAGTAGAAGTCATTGGTAGAGCTTCCTGAAGACCTCCTTATAAATGGATGGATTCTGGGAGCTTTTTCTCTTTTGCTCTTTGTCCTTATCTTCCTTTTGGCTGGGATGCAGTTGTGATGCCCAGAAATGGAGCAGCCATCTTGTAACTCTGAGAATGAGAGCTACATCCTAAAGATAGCAAAACAATAATAGAGAAGGAAGCTGTGTTCCTGAATACATCTCTGAACTACTACAGCAACCCTACTACATGATTCCTTACATGGAAAAATAAACCCCCATTTGGTTATACTGTTTGGACAGGTTTCTGAAAGATACAGATGAACATAATCCAAAGAAATGCACCACCTGTTCTTTTGTGAAGTCTCTTTTATGAATTCAATTCAATTCAATTCAATTCATGTATTAGGAGAGGATCTGCTATTAAAAAGTTGAGGCAGGAGAAGAAATAATGACAAAAAGTACAGGCCTGCCCTCTTGTGGACAAAATGCACAGATATACAACCCACTATAATAAAAGGGAAAATTAAACAAGTGATAAACAGAAGTACAAACATCTGCTGTGGAAATAGAAGAGGGAAAAAATGAAATTTGAATAAGAGGTGAGGGGAAGTTTAACAGTAAATGGTTGTAACAGATCTAGGCTTTGAAGAATAAATAGTTATGACGGGCAAAGAATGGCCTACGGGCCAAGAATAGAGCTAAACAAAGGCTTGTAGGCATGTTGGAGAATGGCAACTTAGGAGCTTCCCACCTTCTCTGGTCATCTAATACTATCAATGACAGCTGTCATTTACTGAACACTTACCTTACACCAGTTGACTTACATGCATTTTCTCAGTAAATCCTCACTACAAAAGTACAGTACTATTATCATCCCTATCTTTCAGATGAAAAAAATTAAAGCATCAAGAAATTAAATAATTTCCCCAGTATGACAAAGTTAATAAGTGACAGAGACAGGATACTGACA
Source organism: Cabassous unicinctus (assembly GCA_029593785.1). Lineage (NCBI taxonomy): Eukaryota > Metazoa > Chordata > Mammalia > Cingulata > Chlamyphoridae > Cabassous > Cabassous unicinctus. Next base: position 7,489 of record JAQZBX010029957.1, read on the forward strand.
CAAATCTGTCTGACTCAAAAGCCCAAACTCCTAAGTCTCTTAGCTCCACTGCTTGATTGTGTTCTTACGAAGGACATTGCTTAACTGTGGAGTGGGATACTGACATATGGAACTAAATGGAATCAAATGGTTAAGAAAACCACAGAGATTTTAAGACCATTGTATTGTTCCCATTGTATGTATTGTCTAAAATCAGCCTAGACTAAAAGAAACTGACTGTTCAAGACTTAAAACTATACTCAGGCCTCAAACATCATTGTTCAAGAAAAAAGCTGAGACAGTGTCCAATAATAAGGTATATAATCTGTATGCCCATAACAGTTTTGGCCAAGGAGAAAAATACAAACAGAAAAATATCTGTTAATAACAGGAGATATTCACAGGGAACAAAATTGCAGACTAAAGAAGGAATATTCTCTAATACCAAGAGAGAAGGTCCTCAAAATGTGAGACCAGGGGCCTTTCAGAATTGCTCTAGACCAGTGACTACTGTGAATCTTCCATTCTTCCCCAATCCAAATGGGAATGATTATTAAAAGTATCCTGAACCTCCCTCTATCATAACTGTATATTGCATACTTAGAGGAAATAAATTTTTTTAAGAAGAGTCACCAGAACAAACCAAGAAGAATTATGATCTTTTTTACTAATAGCTTATGGATTAGATTCTGAAACAATGATATTAAATTCTCAAAACAACTAGATCCAACATAAGGCATACTTTTAATTGCATTGCTGGGCTCACAGAAAGCAAGAATAATTCCCAAAGGGAAGACAACACAAATACATACCCACCAAAAATAACAACTTAAACTAGAGCAATGAACAGTAAACACATAGGAATGGTAGTATAATCATACTGAGGGTAAAGTCTTACACCACGGTTTCCATTGCAAGACTGGGCCTTAAGCCAGTAGCTAGTTGGGTGCATAAGCTAAATCTAAGTTTCACAAAATAAGCCAGGGTCCCAGGAATAAGCTAAAGTGGTCCCATGTTAGTAGTAATCCCTGGTTCACAGCATAAGGAAAACAACTGCATCTAGAGGAAACCATCTCCAATTTAAAATCAACCAAATATATTCTCAAGATCAAAGATAACCAGGCATACAAGGAAATGAAACACCATGAGTGAGAGTCTGCAAAATAAAACAAAATAAAAACAAAACAGTAATGGATTTAGACTCTTCTCTCCCAAGGAATTTCAGATATTGGAATTATCAGATCTAGAATAAAAATGACAATGTATGAAATGATTCAAAAAATAAAAGATGGAATCAAAATACTATATTATATACATATAATTCACTATAACATGGTAGTTTTTAAAATAAACCAAATAACTCTTAGAAATAAAAATATATAACTCAATAAGTGGGATAAATTGAGATTAAAAGCCTTAATGAGAACATTCGTGAATTAGAAGATAATAGCTGAAGAAATTACTCAGAATGCGGCATAGACAGACAGAGAGGAAAGCACCCAAGAAACGAAATGGACAATTGTGATGGTTAGGGTAATGTGTCAACTTGGCCAGGTAATTGTGCCCAGTTGTTTGGTCAAGCAAGCACTGGACTAATTGTAATACAAGGACATTTGTGAACTTCAGTCATCAATGAGTTTATGCATAGATGGCTGATTATATCTACAATCAACCAGGGAGATTGCCCTCCGCAATGAGTTTTTTCCAATTAGTTGAATGCCTAAAAAGGGGAAGTGATTTCAGCATTCAGAGAGAATTTTCCCAGCTTGTCTTTGGACAGTGAGCGTCTCCCAGGAACTCATAAAGGACCTTCATCAGACTTTCATCTGAGCCTCAGGTTTGCAATCTGCCTGCGGAATCTGAACCTGTGCATCCCTATGGTCACGTGAGAGAATTTTATAGAATCTCATACTATTTCCATATATCTCCTGTTGATTCTGTTTCCCTAGAGAACACTGACTAATATAAGGAGAAAAGGAGAAAAAGAGACATAATGCTTCTAAATGAAATATTAGCAAGGCAATTTTATCAACTGAGTAAAAAGAATCATCATGACTATAGAAATGCAAGAGTTGTTTAACAGAGTAACAGGAAAAAATTATCTTTACACAGAAAAATATTGATAAAAATCAATATTTGTTTATGATTTTAAAAAATCTGAAAAACAGGAATAGAAATTCCTTAATCTGATTAAAGAAAAAACTTCTAGCAAGCACTATACTTAATAGTGAAAGGATAGAGACACTGGACTTAAAGTCAGGAGTAAGGTTAATCAAGCTTCTGTTCTATATTAAACTAAAAGTTATACCTGGAACAGCAGAACAAAAATTGAATAAAATTAAATAAAGGTCTTCTCTGTCCACTGAAAGGGCCAAGAAGCAAAGACAACCCATTAGTAATGGGCATTCATAACCCAGATCTTGGACTGCAATACCATTCCCCACTAAAAGAAACCAAGGCTCCTTAGAGACATGACTGAGTTAGAATTTGGGCTGGGTCAGGACAAAACCAGCCTGGGATATCCTATTATGCCAGAAAGTAAGGAAGTGCTCAAAAAATGATGAGGGCCTGTCATAAGGACATAGGAGCCAGCTTAAGGGGCTTCCACCAGCCAAATCTGGGTAAATTTGAGCACCAAAATAATTGAGAGGGATGAATTAGAAACAATTGGAAGAAAATATAAGAATTTATATTCTTATATACATTCCTATAAAAAGTAAACAGGTAAGTAAATAAGGCAGCATTCTTTATTCCATAATAAAGTAGCATAATTCATTTTAGTCTATAAAGTAGAATGCTAAGGGCTGACTGGTGTATACATAAGGCCTGCTGGGGCTGGAACTATCATGATAAATATTAGATCAGGCAAGAAGTATTAATGAATGCTATATCAATGGGAAAATTTTGATGAGGAACAGGATATTTGCATTGTCTTTGAAGAATCTCTCAATAGACTGCTTATTAGTCGCAAGGGAGAAAATAACAATAATGGTACAGTAGAGAAGTCAGAGAGCACCTTAACCAGGTGATCAAAGTTAATATCACCAAGGAGGGACAGATGGACATCATGTGCCTCCAGATGTGATGCCCTCACTAGGATGTGTCATTTATGCTATATTTTGGCCAAGCATGTGTAACCTAAATGTAATCAAGAGGAACCATCAGGCAAACCCAGACTGAGAAACGTTCCCTTAAAAAACTGGGGATAGGAGGCTAAATGCGATGTGGTATCCTGGACTGCATCTTGGAATAGAAAAAGGACATTAGTGAGAAAATTGGTGAAATTTTAAGAAAGTATGTAGTTTAGTTAATAGAATTGCACCTATGTTAATTTCCTAATTTTGATAAATGTACCATACTTATGTAAGATATTGACTTTAGAGGAAGGTGGGTGAAGGGTATATGGAAACTCTGTACTATCCCTGCAACTCCTCTGGAAATCTAAAATTATTTCAAAATAAAATTTTTTTTAAAAAGGATGGGGGCTATATTTTTTTAATGTCAATATCATAAAAGATAAAGAAAGGCTGTGGAATTGTTCCAGATTACAGGAGGTTAAGAAAACAGGACAACTAAATGCAGTACCTGATCCTCGACTAGATCCTGTATTGATGAGGGGGAAAGTTGTAAAAGACATTATTGAGTCAATTGACAAAATTGGAATATAAACAGCAAAGTATAGCATCAATGTTAAATTTACTGGCATTGATAATTTTCTTGTGGTCATGTAAGAAAATATGTGTACTCTTATGAAATACCCAATGAAGTATTTAGAGGTGAAGTAGTAGAGAGAAAAAAGAGAGAGAGAGAGAGAAGCATACAAATGATAAAACAAATGGGGTAAGATGTTAACAATAGGTGAGTCTGGGGGTACAGGGTACTAAGTGTACTTTATACTATTTTTATTTTACATCTTTTCCAAAAGAAATATTTTTATATATTTAAAGGTTAAAGGACTGCCTGGGAAGAAACAAAAACTAATAATGTCCACAGAGAATATGTTGTTTTTTATAGAAAATGAAAACTACCTCAACAAAAATTATCAAACCTAATAAAGTTCAGAAAGATCATTTGGAGTATAAGATCAATATACAGATATCAACTATGTTTCTATCCATGAATCACTGTTAGGAAAGGTAATTTTTCAAGGATCCCATTTTTAATAGCAAAGGATATTAAAGTATTGGGTGATAAAGCATGAAACTGTTACTAATAAAAGTATACAACATTAAATAAGACCTAAATAGACATATACTGTGAAAATAGTATGTTATATTTTATTACAAAGATATCAGTTCTTCCCCAAATTATCCTGATAACATTGTTTTTAATGTACTAGCTCTTTTTGTTGTTTTTATAAGAGTGTGTAGTGTATTTGTAAATGAACAAGCAAAATCTCATGTTTATATTCAGGAACAAAGAGCCAAGAATAACCAAGGCATTCCTTAAAAAGAATAACGTAAAGGGCCTTGCCCTACCAGGTACCCACACTTGCTATTAAGCCATAGTACTTAACACAATGTGTAATTTGGTACAAGGGTTGACAGAGCAAATATTAATAAATTATTGTATCAAGTGGATGCTTTGGGCTGCAATTAATGAGAAAACTGTGACTCAAATGGCTTAAAGAATAATTTAATAGGAAGTCCCAAAGCAGAGCAATTTTCAGGGTTAATTAATTTTATGGCTTTCCAGCTTCATCAAGGAACCAGGATTATCTAACCCTCTGTTTTGCTCTCCTCAGTGTGGTAGCTTTGCCCTCAGTCTGATGACCGTCATGACCACAAAATAGCTGCCACAGTTCCAGGCATCACATCAAGATACAGTAATGACAGAGGCAAAAAAGCTAAATATCTTCCTGTGTTTCTTCCTCATATATTAGGAAGCCTTTCTAAAAGTCCCACAAGTTTCTCCTAGAAACATGCCAAGATTGAGTCACATACTCAATTCCTAAACCAGACACACTCATTCCTAAATCAAACACTGTCAAGGAGTTTGGGGTCAACATGATTGTCTTAGACAAATCATTCTAAAAAGAATGGATATTGAGTAGTCAACCATCATGACAAGAGTGATATCAATTCTGGTAGAATATTATTTTTTTAATGTTACTCTTTACACATTTTTCTCAAAATTAAAAAAATTAACCCATCACCAAATGAAATTTAGCTGTCCTACTTACAGATCATCATATTCAAGCCCCTCTTTGAAGACATGAGGAACCAACTTAGAAACTAACATTTGTTGATTGCCTACTAAATGCCAGACAGTATGATAAGTACACTATCTCATTTACTCCTCATAAAAAACCCTTTAAGTCTCAGTAATTCCCATTTTATAAGTGATGAAACTAACTGAGTCAGTGATAGAGCCGAGACTATCTCCAGATCTTTAGATAAATACCCCATTCTTCAACCCAGGCCTGTGTTCTTTATCCTTTACTATGCCAGAAAAAGAAAATTACTTGAGATATAGATTCATGTACCAAGAAGAGTTGGCAAATATATCCCCAGAATAAGATGTTCTCTTCTCTACAAACTGTCTACAAAGAAGAGATGATAAATTTCAGAATTTTTAGGAACTACTCTCAACCATTAGACAATGTGTTGGCATGGGGAGGAAGGTTGATCCATTGGAAATAATCTGAACTAGCTTACAAGAAATTTCCCAGGAAACACGGAATGTTCAGCATCCCCACTGTGCCCACTCATGCAAATAACCTTTTGCAAATACTAGGACACCTTGGCTTCCATGAAGGGTACATTAAGGATGCTGACAACCCAAGGTGACTTAGGGGCTGACAATTTAGGGAAAAACAGAAGTGTGGCAGGGAAACCTTGAGAGCAATAAGATGAACCTGGCCTCTGAGATGGAAACTCAACAGCCCAGTGCTGCGGAGAATTGCTGGGCCAGTGGTGCGGACATGATGGATAGGCCTTTCCGAGGCTGCCTTTGTAATTGAAGCCGCATTGTCAAAAACAGACAGTAAACCAGGAGAGAGAAGTAAGAAGTTAGATGGTTCTGTCAACTTGCCACAGGATATGCAGCAAAGAATATCGGACTTGCATAAAGAGTGAGAAGGAAAAAACAAAACAAAGGGAAGTTGGTGGATGAGTTTTATAAACAGCTTCCAAGGACACCTGGGAGAAAATCTAGAGCATCTGATGTCATAACAATGATTAGTTTGCCAACAGGTAATCTCATTGTCTTCCAGGATATGAGGCTTTCCACTGGCACCGGGACTGCAAGCTGAGGGGAGCCAGCGCAAGTCCCCACCATCTAGAAAACCTGAGAGACACAAAGGTGATGCGTCATAAGGCAAGAAGCTCCTGGAGCTATCGCTTTAGGAAGTACGTCATAGGAATAACCACACAGGAATATCTTTTAGAAAGAACAGAATTGTTGATCTGCCCACATTCAACCCTAGAAGAAAGGGTTGCCCTCAGGACTGTTAAGAAAGCTTACCTTGGTCTGGAGCCACTGCTCCTGAGAACTGTAAGGCAGCTCCTTCATTAACTGCATCTTAAAATTTATTGTAGAAGGACAAGCCTTTTAGTAGACCCCATTAGACCAAAAAAAACTAAAAACCCCAAGGGAAAACTAGCAAGGCCAGAATTTTCACACTGTGCTCTACAAAGTCCTACGCATTCTGTGTAAATGTCCCAGACACACAATGGGCAGTGGGGGCAGAGATGCAGGAAGGGCTACAAACAGAGCAGCTTTACTTTCTTGGGCTTCAAGTTATGGTTAACACTTATCAAGGACAAACAATATGCCAGGCACTATGCCAAGCATTTTACATGTATTCTCTCAGTTCGTTGTCACAACAACCAAATGAGGTGATACTATTAATATTCCTATCAAACAGACAAGGAAACTGACACACAGAGAGGGTAAGTAACTTTCCCAAGGTCACACAGCCAGCAATTGGGAGCAATGGGATTTAAACTCAGCTCCTTCATGACTACGTTATTCTGGGGTCCTCTATAAGATTCCCTCTGATGAGAGAGTTTTCTCCCCTCATGCAGGAAAGGTGCCTCATGGGCAGCAACCTTAAGATTGACAGCCTAGGGCTTATCAGAATCTCCAATGGCAGCTCCTGAGTGGGGAGGGTCACAGCTGCTCTGCAGTTTACTCTGCCATCTGTTAAAATGAGAAGAATATTAAATATTGACCCCTTGGGACTCAGGCAGGCTTGGAGAGTTTTAAGGATTTAATGCCTGAAAATCACCTCCTACATTTATTAATACATTGGGAACTTTAGAGCAACTTTCATAGACATCGCTCTTTTTTTTCGTTCAAGGACCCAGTACAAATGAAATATGAGGGCTTTATCCAGACATATACCACGCGGCACAGCATCAATAAATGAAAAAGAGGGGTGGTAGTCGAGTGGGAGAAGGTGTCTGTTGAGGGAGATGAAAGAGAAAATGCCGATTAAACATGGAAGACAGACAAATGTACGTTATATTTTATATTAAAGAAGAAAACAACAGCTTGACTCCCAAAGAATCACGATTTATTTTTATGAGACCTTGAAAACAACCATGTTTTTTCTATCTTGCCTGTGAGAAGACTCAGTTAAATTTTATATTGGATTTTAGCCTATTTCCTTTCCCTAGGTTTTTGGCAACTAGCCTCTCCCTTACAATAAAATTGAAAACTATCCAAAACGAGGTAACTGTCTTGTTATGATCCAGTTTCATATTCTTTTGGGAAGTGGACAGAAGGTAACTAATTATTATGCTAAGAATGGAAGAGAACATTCACTGGCCCAAGAGTTGTGTGCTAAAAAAAAAAAAAAAGATGCCATCCTTTCTCAACTAGTATTTTCAAAAGCAATCCCTGCTCCAGGAAACAAAGTCCAAGAAGAAAATTAATTGCCTGTTTTTATATTTAATTTATCATTGTTTAAATTTTAAAAATTAAATTATAATGTCTGTAATACAAAAAGAAAAACATCTGGACTCTGTCCTTTTCTTTACATTTGAAACATACAGATTTTAAGCAGAAACACAAAATCATTGAGAGAAAAGACCAACTGGCACGAGTATTAGAGGCTCTGAAGAGCCAGAATGGGCCCCAGTTTTTGTGATATAAACAGCTCATATTTTGAATCTGAAGTCTGGTGAGATTAAGGTAAGGAACCAAACTCAATTTCCGCTCTTCAGTTTGTCCAATCATTCAAAGCCATTTATCGAGCTCCACTGTATACCTGACAGTTCTCCAGGCCTTTAGGACATAAGGTTGAAGGGAACAGATACAGTTCTGCCTTCATTAAGCTTTCAGTCTAGCAGAAAAAAGAGACAAGAAGTAACTAAATAAATTAATGAATAATTATATATTATGATAAGCAATCCAGAAAAAAAAAAAACAGTATTGAGATAGAAGACAATGGCAGAAAGTGTCCAGTTTAGACAGGGTGATTACAATCTGCCTGTATATAGAAGTCCTATTTTAGCTAAGAACTGAAAGAAAAGGGACAAGGGAAGAACCTTCCAGGCTGAAGTAACAGCATGTGCAAACACCCGGACACAGGACAGAGGACCTTGCATCAGTCCCAAGGGCAGAAGAAGGCCGGAGTGGCTGGTGCGAGCTGTTGGAGAGAAAAAGGAACTCAAGATCGGCTTCAAGAGGTAGGCAGGGGCCAGACCTGAAGGACCTTGGGCAAAGCTAAGGGGTTGGTGCTTTTTCCCCAAAATAAATATGGCAGCCACTAAATGTCTTTGTGCAAGGGGGTGGCATGTTCTGAAATACTTGAAAAAGATCATTCTGGCTGCTGTGCAAAGAAATGGATTAGAAGTTGGCAAAGTAGAAAAAGAGAGATGAGAAGAGGCATCGTCAAACTGCAGCCCATGGGCCAAATTTAGACTGCTGCTTGTTTATGTAAATGAAGTTTTACAATAAGCAGAACTGCAGGCTCATGTGTTTACATATGTCTTTCACATGACAAAGTTTTGTACAGTGTTGAGCAGCTAAGACAGATGAAAATATGGCCCTTTAGAGAAAAAGTGCTCCAAATTCTGAGTTGTGGCAGTAGCCTCATACTATATGATAATTGCTAAGCAGCATCCACCCAACAAGCATTACTGAATACCTACTGTGTGCTTAGGAGAAAACCAGGTACCTGGAAATATAAATACTATATAAACCAGGTTTCCATCCTCATTAACTCTTCATCTCTTAAGGTCCATTCCCTCACTGACTCTAACAAAATCCCACTCTTAATGCCTCAACCATGTCCTTCTAAACCTTCAGGCTGGTTGAGTCCTACTTCTTCCATAAAGCTTTCCCTGATTTTTCTATCACACTCTGTATTTTTTAATTCCAGCCATTAGTATTCCCTATGTTATATACCTTAACCTTGGTTATACTGTACATATTTGTAGTTCTGGATGACCAGAACATTTTCCCCCATGATTATGAAAACAGCCCATACCCCATACCCCTTATCCCCTTACCTCTGAGGTGCAGTAGGAGCAAGCATGGCCAATGAGAGATCTCCAGTTCCAAGGTTATAGCAGTTGGCTCAAGGATGGAATGTGACCCTAACAGAATCTTTCCCTTGGGAGTTTCTGTTGGGACAGGTGTAGAAAACTGTAAATCTATGATTGCCAGTATGCCCCAAAAAAGTGCTCATGTACAGTCACATACAGCCCACATTTAAAATGGGAAACACAAGAGAGAGAAGCGTCACTAAGAGCTGGGAGTCCCCATGACATCCCCTGAGCCCTGCGTCCTTCAGCTCCTCTCTTCCTTACTACTTATGGAAGCCAATAAATCCTTATTGTTTAAGCTGATTGAGTTTCTGCCCCTTGCAATAGAAAGAGACCTGAATAATATAATAGCTTTCATCAACTGGGCAACCATCTCCACCAAAATGCAGCTAGGTCAGGATCATTTGCTATGTCCCACTGTTCTTTGGCTGGTGCTAGGGAAACTCAAATTGCTGACACATTAGAAGCTGGCTGGTTCAAGGACACATGGGTCCTTTACAATTGACGTTGGCTGTTAGGACTTCATCCATAACCGGACTTTGCTCAGAAGAAACCTGGCTCTGGCACAAAATCACGCTGCCCTACCCTCCAATACCTGTCATGTTGGCTTGGCCATTCACTTGTCATGTGACCTCAGGTAAATCCTCCTCTTGCTACCCTCAACCTTCTTACCTGTAAATGATGAAATTGGCTTCTTTGAGCAACTTTCCCCATTCTTTGATTCCTGACCTTAGGTCACTGTCCAATTCTTCCAGTAAAATGAACCTTTTTTAGTCCACTACAATGGGGCCAAGGTGACTGTTTTCACAGAGCATTATTTGATTTTGTTCTGGAAAATTTAATCTCTGAGTCACACTCAGAAACAGGAGTCTGCTATTTACATTGGACTTGTCATTCCACCCTGCACTTGGACAGCCTCCACGCACCAGGCAGAGAAGGCTAAGAGAATGAGAACATCGTGTTTTTATCCTGTGGTTATGCGTGCCTGATGAAATATCTCAGTGCTACTTGAAATGGTAACAAGGAAATATGAACAGAAGGTTTACAAACGTCTTAGAGGCCAACGTGACCTATGAGGAAACACAAAGCTCGGTAAACAAGTTATTTTCCTCTTTGCTATAAAAGCACTTGTTAACATTTTTTTTAAAGCTCAAGAAGTTTTCTGGCAATAGATTCTTGTTTCCTACCTTTAGCCCCATTTCTCATAAACAATGTTACTGATGGACTAACACAGCTACGGTACAGGTCAAGCTCATCACAGTGGCACTACTAGCATTCTCAGTGACATAATTGTTTGTGCTGCCTTGTCCCCTGCATTGCAAAACATTGACCATTTACTGCCCACAGTACCGCCCTTCATCATTGTGACAATCAGTCAAAAAGTACCTTTCATGCATTTCCAGTAACCCTAGGGAGACCTGTACTACTTCCTAAACCAACTCTATTTTTAACAAATGTGTTAACTGAGGCCCAGAGATGTAATATGACTTCCCTCAAGATCATACAAGTAGAACTGGGATGCAGTTGAAGGACTACAGTTGAAGTCTGCAGTTAAAGCCACATGTTTTGATATGCAGTCCTACTGATCTTTATACTACCTTACCCCACTCTGATATCTGTGAGTTTTAATTCTACAGCTTGATGCTGTTATAAAACTTCGAACCAAGTTATTAATATTAATACCAACCAATTACCTCCCAATTATAATTTAATTGCACTTGATGCATTCTTACATTGCAGATCAGCAGGTTTTTTTCATATTCATGAGGGTCTTCATTACCATAAGCTCATCAGATAAAGCAGCATTCTAATTCTTGCCTACTTGCTTTCAAGGAGCAGAAAGATGAGCTGGTGGGAACATAACCAGTAGGCAGAGATCAAAGATATTCAGCAGCTCAGGAAGCTACTTTGTCCATAAAATCCCAGCATTTCTGACATTTGGAGCATTGGTCAATGCTTGTGTTTTTCTCAGGAGTTGTTTCTCTTGGACCACTGTAGAGTGGTCCCCAAGGCTTAGAGTAGAGTACTCAAAGGTTTTAGCAGTAATCAAGTACTGTGGCTAAATCTTCCCTTGCTGTTACAGCTTCCAAAATCTCACCCCATTTCTATATTCTAGAGGAAGATATAAACAAATACAAAAAGAATGCCACGTTAATTAGAGCTAGTGGTACTTGTACTACAATATCCTGCTGCAGTGGAGTTACTGGCAGCAGGGAGAGAAAAAATCTGTCTGCATGTAATCTGGCTCTTACTCTTCTGGTCTCACGGTCACCCACACCTGATCCATCAATATTGCACAGAGGTGAAAAAGGGCAAAGCCTTCAGGACTGTGTGTTCTCATGGTATTTTCAGAGCAATTCTTGAACCTCTTTTAATGCATTTGCCTCCTCTGAGATGTGCTTCAGACACGCCACATGATCAATGATAGAGTGATACCCAGTCATTTTTTCAGAGTTTGGGTAGACCAACAGGTGTGGAGTTGCATTTTAATAGCAAGAATCTCATAATCCAGAAAGCCTTTTTCCCTGTGCAAGAATATTGAAGAAAGGGAAAATGGACTGATTCAAAGGTTTAATACAACATGAAAAGAACAAAGCTAAGGTCCTGAATTTGGTTCATTCTTAGCCAAAAGTATTTAAGGGAGTAAATACAATTTCATGGAAGTGTCAATATATAGCTAATAACCATCAGGGGGAAATGAAAAGAAATAAAAAAAACAAAACTGTCTGCATACCCGAAAGAAAAATGTGGTAATGCAAGAGTGTTTTCAAATTTTTAGCAGTGTTATTAGGAACTCATTAGGAGTCAATTACCATTTAATTTCTCTAAAATATCCAATTATGGTTTTGCTGTCCAGGGACATAATTTTCTATAACGTCCCTTCATATCATAGAGGCTGCTAAAAACAAAACTAAAAGTTTGCCCTTTTTCTCCACCAAAAGAGGGTCAATTGTGGGCTTCAATTTTCAAAGCTTCTTTTCTATTTTTTAGAATAAACTTCCATGGGAACTAGAGAAACTAGTCTGAGTCCTGTAAAAATGCTTGCAGCTAAAAGCATGAGGATGCCCTCTTAATCTCACCTCCTTTTGTAAAGCTGAGAGCTACCCAATGTGCTTATCCAAATCTTTTCTTCAACAAATATTTGTTGCAAACAAAAAAAAAAAAGGCATACAGAAATTTACTATTAGCAAGAAAAGTAAAAAACAACTATTCATGAGGAAAAAGAAAAACCGTAAAAAATGCAATTACCTGGCATGCCTTAAAGACAGTCATAACTATTTTAAATTACTTTGCATATAAATATCAGTTATCCCAATGGGAAAATGTAAAACCCAAAGAGAAATGCCTAGAAATGATTGAGTTGTAAATCTGGTATTATCGCTGGTAGTTATGCAGTAGAGAAATGCATAACTCGCTTCCCTACACTCCAGCCCACCTTCAATTCTTTCCTGTGAAGCATCTTTCCAAGGTAAAAGTTTCTGGTAGTAAAAAAACACAACTTGGAAACAAATCAAATAACTGCATCAGACAAAAATCAATAAGACTGATCTTCAACTCAATTATTTCTCCTCTGAGAATAAAGAGCTCTCATGATGAGGTATTGTAAATAGTCTTGATATTCATTGGGTTTGCTCGAACATGGCATCACCTCTCAGCCCATATCGCTAGTTCATTCTCCTCATCCTAAGCCCCCACATCATCCTCAAGATATAATACTCTAAAAAATTATCAGCAGGAAGAAGGTTGTTGTCTTGCCTCAATCTGCAGATGTTAAAGGAGTAGCAGACTTTATTTCAAAGCTTGCCAGAATGTAGGCAGAAGAGTTTTCAAAGCTTAAGTCAATGAACCTCAATCACCTTAGCTCCAACATTCTTTGACCAATAAAAGAGAATTTCAAATCAATGGGTTCAGAGTCCTCGTGCAAAGCCTGCCTTGTGCCTTGGGACACCAAACTGTTTTTATACAAGTGGGTCATTGTTTAAATAAATATCAAGGGCAGAGGAGAATACATTTTGGAAGAGAAGTCATCAGAAATGTTGCCAATGCGAAAGGTGATAAATCACCAAAAAAAAGTGCAACATATAAGAAATGGTGTCCTGGAAGGGCATTTCTTGGGTGAATTGCATGTGTGCGCTCACCTCCTGTCCTTTGTTTTTGTTTTAAAGTAGTAAAAAATCCTCTCTTCTGACTTTGTCTCCCAGAGCAGCATGTGTTGGCTACAGGAATTTAGGGTTACCTATGGTTCCCACACCCTATGCCTCAAAGACAGTCTTTATTGCAAGAAAATATGCCAATCTTGGCCTATTTTCAAGGTCAGAACTGTGGTCAGGGTACTTTGAGACTTCCCCCCTAAACTTGTCTCAGCCTAGTGCTCTTCAGCCATCAGTGAGTTTCTAAATGTTATTCCAATGAAATTATCTTTGAGGTCATCAAGGGTCTTACAATTGTTAAGAGAAAAGAGTAGAATTGGACATTTGGAAAGGTTTTGAACAAAATCCATAAGAGGTAGTTGTGATTTGAGGGTGGGTCAAGGGAAGAAGAAATTTTAAATTATATAGCTAATACAATTAACTCAGAAAAGACTAATCCCCATATATTCCAGTTTATTAAGGATATGGAACTTATTTTGAAGTTGTTTGATATTAAGGATGAAAAGCAGTAAAACTAGAAAGGGGATCTGGATTCTAGCCTCCATTCAGACCATTTTGGCAGAGCCAAGGGTACTCATGGAAAATATTAAGAGCTAAGCTTGGAAAGAGAGTTGGGGATGGGGGGCAGGGGAGCCAGCTCACAGCGTACATTAAATGTTCAGCTAAGGAACTGTGACCATACCCTCTGGGCAAGGTGAGCCATCAAAGGTTTTGAAGTGAGACCCTTCATTGGAGCTATGGTTTAGAATGCTTTCTAGCAGCACCGGTGCTTGATGAGTCAACAGGGGAAAACACTACAGGCAGAGAGACCGGTCAGGAGACTACCATAATAGTCCAGGCAGGAGATCATGAGAGCCCGAAGCAGACATGGCAGTGGGGATGTGAGGTGACGGATGTGAAGGGGCCCTGGAAGGAAAGGTAAGACCATAATATGCTCTGTTTGGAACATGCTGGCTTCCCAGAAGCAGTGGGACAGGAGGGTGAAAATGGCTAACAGGCCTTTGGAAATACTCAGAGAACCAGATCATCAGAACCATCTAAAATTGATGAATTCTAAAATTCATCAAGTTCCTGCCAGGCTCCAGGCTCCTTGAACTATGAGATATTGAAATAGAACAATTTCATCAACACAACCAAACAGGCACAACCTGCTGGGGCGGGAGAGTAAAAGAACAAAATGGTTCTCAGGAACAGTCTGGCTCAGTCGATGGGGCTGGAAATGACTTCACATAAGCCTCAGCCTCCCTCATTTAGTTAATCTTTCCCATTGTATTGGATTCTTCAGTAAAAGTGTCTGGAAGTTGCTAGATTGACCCAATGACCTCTCTACCTAGATGAGGAACTTGTTCGCTACTGAATGCTGGAGCTAAAGCAAGGGGTGGGCTCTCCCTGACCGTCCCCCAGAAGTATTTGCATTTTGCCCTGTCCTCTCAGCCAGGCTCTTTGCACTTGAAATTTATTGATTCCTTTGCCTCAGCAATAGCCTTTTTATTCCTCTCTCATTGCCACAGCCCCCAATTTGGGAGAAATGTCTTCCTCTCAGAAAGGATTTCTAAGAGATTCATCTACACACCAAAGACCAGACTTGGCTAATGCTTACTCAGACCATTATTATTTCATTTAGCTTCAGGGAACCATGAGCTTCCTTCCCTTTCTCCAATTCTGCTTCTTAAAAATGCAAACTAAAGAGCCTGGTAAACATTCTCAACACCCATCCATACATGGTAGGTTAATAAATTGTGGATGCTCCATGCAGTTGAACACCAGCCAACATCTAAATATCAACAAGGCAAATCTATGTATGCTGATATGGAACAATCTCTAAATGCACTTTTAAATAAAGAAGCAAGAGGCAAAGTTGTGTGCAGAGTGTACTACTTTTGCATCAAGAAAGCTACTCTAGCTGCTGGTGTTTGTATGGAATAGTTCTGGTTAAACACTTTTTCTAAATTAAAAGGGATAACTTCAGAGAATAATGCCCACAGGCGTGGCCTAGTCCTGTATGAGTTAGGAGAAAAAAACGCTTATGATAAAATTATTCTAGTCACTATTGAATTTCTTCTAACCTATGAAAGTTGGTAACACCTAGTTTTTTGCTAATGTCTTGTTACCAGGATACCACTTTTCCAATTACTCACAAAGAGCAGAGATTATTAACCCTGTGATTTTATTCCAGTGGGCCTTTCAAAACTGCACGTCCTGCCATCCACAGAGGTTAAATAATGAATTATGAATGGCACGATGGTAATGAAATTCTCAGAACAAATCTAAGTAGACTTCAAATAGATTTTCTTGATGAGGTGGAGTAGGGCAAAGAGAGAAAAGGCACTCATTAATAGTGTGAGGGTCCCACATACTCAATTTGATTTTATAGAGCAATGAGGAAACCCCCAAAACCTCTGAGAACTGACCCTAATTCGGTTCAACAAACATCATTACGTCCCAGTGTTTGGAGAGATTTCAGAATTAAATCTGGTGGGAATCATTTGCAGCCATGCCTGCTGCCAAATTGCCTTACCTGGAGCCTCTTCTGAATGTCCACCAAAAGGGGATTTGTTAGCAGATTCTAGCTGGTGTTACCCTCTCCGTAAGGAAGATAGTGGAAATTGTTGGCCCACTCCATTCTCCCTATTATGAGTTCACAGAGGATGTGTGAAGGCCTGGCTCAAGTGGGTCCAGGTGCAGGCTCTTGAGAGACAGGAAGTCGTACAGCAAGGCCTCGGAGCGGCAGGGGTGGGCGGAAGGCTGAGCCTGGGCTCTCTCAGGAAATAGCATCCAAGCACCAGCAAGCCCTGTACCAGCTATAGCAGCCCCTGGGAGCTAGTTAGAAATTCAAATTCCTGGGCCCCATCCCAGACCTACAGAATCAGAATCTGCATTTTAACAAGATCCCCAGGTGATTCATTTGCACATCAAGTAGCAGGACTGTAGGTACCAGAAAAATGCTTGCTGAGTTGAATACAAAGAGATAGTAGAAAAAGGGGTCCCTCCCTTTCCAGCCAAGCTTTACAAGTTTTTCAAAACATTATTTTCTCAAATTTTGGCAATGACACTGATGCTTTGGGAAGATACTCTGACACATTTCACCCTGGGCCAAGAGGAGGTAGGCTGTGGTGAAGGCTCTATCCCACGCTAAATCACTGTGTGTGGTGTCAGGCGAGTTCCCTGCTTTCTCTGGACCTCACTTTACCCACATGTAATATGAAGACTTTTGAACCAGACCATCTTCCAAGCACCCTGCTAAGCAGTGAGTCGACTGTTCTATCCGTGGGAAGAACGGTGTCTGCTAGGAGGTCTCCAGATCACAGAAAACAAGGCCCTCCAACTTCTCTTCAATAACTACTGGACTAGACAAGGCCCTTCTGGCCAGAGCCTTTTGTTTTTATTTTTTGTTTTTTTTCTTTTTGCTTTCTTGGTCACATTTAGCAGCCCTTCACTCTGCCAGAAGACCTTATATTTACCTTGAGGCCAGCTGGTCTGCATTCATGGACTTTTTGCTTCAGGGAGCCTTCTTAGCAATTCTATAAAAACACAGATGCCTAGCAATCTTTCATCCAGATATCAGGCTCATGCCCAGAAAGGATCTCTCTCTCTCTCTCCCTCTCTCATACATACATACACACACACACACACACACACACACACACACACACACATATATGAAGATGAATGGTTTACCTTACCTTTGTTGGTATTTATCGTAGAACATAAACCATCTTAGTTCTCAAGAACTCACCAGTGGCTATGAGCACAACTGATTAATCTTAAAATAGAATCCTAGGGTAAGAAGTCTTCTTGAAGATGTAGTGTCCCAAATGATATTTCAATATCCCCTTTACAATACCACTGACTCATTATATTTCAGTTTCTGTTTGAATATTCCATTATCAGAAAAACCAATTACCTCCAAGCAACCCATACCACTTCACCCATTCTGCAGAAAGATCTGTTTACAGACCACAGATCTGCCTTCCAGTCACTTCCATTTATTGGGACTAGGTCTTCTTTGTAAAGCTCCACAGACCACATCAGAACCCTCTTCTCCAGGGCAGCCTTTCAGCTGCTGTTCTCTAATGAAGCATTCTCAGGTCTTCCTAAGGTACTGTTTAAAATTTTCTGTCCATTCACATCACTTTTGAAAGGCAGCACCTAGACTTGAAATCAGTATTCCAGGCATGGAAGAGAGTAAGGATCAATCACATGTTTTGTTGGTTCTCTTCTTCGAGAAGGAACTGAAAAGAAAGTGTTGTATGACAGGATGATTTACTGATTTATTGAGCTGCCCCAAGAATGGGAAGGAGATGAGTGATCCACAAAATAACGAGGCCTTTTGCCACTGTGGTTCTTAAGAGATGTGGTCGGCCTTTGGAGAGGAAAATGGCTGCCTGGGGTAACTAGAGTGGCTGCACTCCAGTCATTGGGGATTCCAATGGGGGCAAATATTTCTGGGACCAAGCTTGGCACAAAAGCAACTGAGACACTTAGCTTCAAGAGACCTATCCTCTCAACCACAGGCTAATTGAGAGTTCAGTGACAGCCAAGATGGATTGAGAATGAGGGAGTCTTTCTCCCATTTCCTTGCCATAACTTATGCTTCCAAGCCTTGGATGTGGCCCCTGGGAGGGGGAGGAGAGCCTCTAAAAATGATTAAAAATTAATTTCTTTACAGTCCACCGGGATATAGTTTTAGAGTCTGATTTAGAGAAAATGAAATACTTTTTTTTCCACATTTGCATTTATTATTTAAAATTCAGTCGATTAAAACTGCATAATGTATAGTGAAATGATTCAAGAGAAAATTTTTGTTCTTCAGTGAATGAATGTGCTGTCTAACCTGGAGATCACACTTGGATTTCTTTTGGTGATGAAAGGAAATGTAGCCCAATATAAAGCACTGTGTTTTCATATGTCATTTTCTCTCCGTGTCTTTCTTCCTCTGATAAATGGGAATGTTAATACTGAACCTTTACAAAGATTACTGGTAGAATTCTAGACGCCCTGCAGAGCCATACCCAATATTCAATAATCACAGTATTTATAGAGATTGTTTAGGCTAAAAGCTTGGGTTCTAGAGTCAGACCATCTGGGTTTAAACCGTGGCTCTATATGGCCTAGGGCAACGCAGTTACCCTCCCAAAATGGGGATCATAATTGTACCTAGTTTGTAGGGTTTTGTGAATTAAATGATAATGGGTAATAGTTCTAGCAAATGCCTTGGTACATGGTAAGTGCTAGCTAACTATTATGTATTGAGGAAATTGTAAAAACACTTCACAAAATTAAACACATCACACAAATGTTAGTAATCATTATTAAGTTCTTGGTAGTTGAGTTGATTTGAAAAGAAATTTTCCTTTTTTTTAGATAAATTAAACATCTGGACCTAAAACATATATAATTATAACAACAAAAGAGAGAAAATGTTTACATCCACAGATGGGGAATATTATTTATTTTGGACTAAAAATAACCCGACACTGTAATATAACTCAGATCCATTTTCCATAAATATTCATGGGATGATTAAATGATGGAGTGTTAAAGTACAGTACTCAAAACTCTTTTATGTATATATGTCTAGATATGAACATCTTTAAAATTAAACAAGTTTTCCTTCATCTTCCAGGCAGATGATACAAAGGTCTAATCAATAATTCATCCTGGCAGTGAAATTCATTACTCAGCCAAGGCTATGATGCAAATCCTGTCAGGAAGCCTTGTTTTGGCTAAATAAGACAACTTAATTTAGTGCAAAGTGAATAATCCAGCTCTCCATAAATCATTCATTCCAAGATTAAACATTATGGATTTTTCCATTAAATATGCATCCCAGTACTGGACATGTATTAACTTGTATATTGGTTGGCCCTGAGGGATAACCAACACAGTGTTCTTGGAGTCTCTTTGAAGCTACCAACTCCACGATG
>JAQZBX010029958.1:0-27029 GCA_029593785.1 Cabassous unicinctus
ATATATATATATAATAACATTTATGTAAACAAATGCACATATATGCATATGTATTTATATATCATTTTAGAAATATTGGTATGTATTGTGAAAAATTTGATTTTTACCCACAATTAAAAATAATAATAATAATAATAATAATACTTCATTAAGCAATGACAAGCCTGCCATGCAAAAGAAAAAAATTAGGGCCTTGAAAAAAATCTAATATTCAGCTATTAAAATTTCAGAGACATATGGTGTTCAGTTCCTGTTGTTCAATTTCTCTTATTCCAGCACCTTTTACATCCTAAGTATTTTTCTTTTTGTCTCTCCATTTCATATTCTGCTCTCACAGAATCTTTCTAAATTATATTCTCAAGTATTTCTGTCCCTGAAATATTTCCTCTCTAATCTCTTTTTTTACCTTATATTTTCCTTGAAATTTCTTGTTCACAGGATTGTAGTTTAGCTGTCTTTTGATTTCTTACTCGTAGGCTGCCCACATTTTCACTGTGCCTCCAATTCTTCCTTTGATTTCCACAGCCCAATTCTACTGGATCTTCAATCTGCCCAGCCCTAATAGCCTACATGGAAGAATAAAGCTCAATCCCTGAGCATGACTGGAAACCTAGCCAAGCTGTTCCTGACACCTATCCTGCGATGGTGGAAAGGTAACCCTGACCCTGTAGAGTCTCAACTACTACATGGCCTTGTCATTAGAGAAAACTAATGAAGAGAGGGGAAAAAAGAAAAGCAGGCTATGAGACTTCTGGACAGGAGTAAGTCTGATCAGATGGGAAGCCCACTCCACATGCAAACTGACAAAAACACTTCAACTCCTCTTTCACCATCTACTTCTATTCTCTGATAAGGATAATTGACATTTAATCAGTGTAACAAAAAAGTGGTAGGTAAACACAGTCTATGCCCCACATTCTAATCCCAAAGTGACTCCATATTGAAATAAAGACCTTTCTTTCAATGAAAGGAAAACAATGTCCTGATAGACAAAATTAATGTTAACATCTTGTTTCTGGTTTTGGTTTCTAATATACAGGTGACAAAATGCTGAAAGTCCAAAGTGTGGTGAAAACTGAATGCTTTTTCTATGTCTCTTGGCCCAGGTGGAGCTGAAACTATGGGGCTGTGTACCTCTTAACACTGGGACACCTGCAGGAAGTACTGAGTCTCAGATGCTGCAGGTCCTGAGATTGGCAGAGGCGGGCAGTGCATAACTTCAATGGGCCAAGTGACAGTATCCATGAGCCTTCAGTTTTGCTGAATCTTGAAGTACAATTCAGTCAGATTATGCACTGGGCAGGCTGTAGCAAAGATGAGATCTGTAGCTGCCTGGATTTGTCTGACCAGGAGCTGATGTCCTGGAACCACATGGTTGTCAACTCAGAGGGCACAGAGGACTGGAGTTCTTCCTCTTGCCCCTGTTAACTGGTGTTATTCCCTACCCATTTTGTTAACGTAACCTTCAGACCACTCAAGGAACATTTGGTGGTTTCTGCCCTCTCACCTGGAAGGCTTCACTCAGTTTCAAGGCAAACCAAATTTGACCCAGCTGCTCCTTCTCACTCCAGTGAATTCCATACCTTGTCAAAGAATCCTGAGTTCTGTGTCCAGCTCTGACCTGGATCCCTGCTCCCCTTCCAACTCCAGGCCCACCCATATACCCCTCCTAATCCTGACTCCACAACCCAAATTCTATTTCCACAGGTAAATAAGAATTTCATTTGTCTCACAAAGAAAAAGGCTTTAATCATTGTGTACTAGAGAAGAACCATGACAATCTTAGTAGATTAAAAAAAGACCCTTAGCATATTAGGGATTTCATGAAGTGATTTGCTATTTTGAAAACATTTAAGTCATTCAGGAGAAGAACAAAATAAGAAATACTCTCCACTGTACAGACCTCAAGGCACCTAGGCATGCAGTGCACAGTCCCAGTGGAAGAATCTACAGGGGCACTATGAGGGCCCTCACAGCAGTTTCTCAGCCTCCTTCCTGAGTGCTGGTCTGAGGGTGCAATGCTGTGGGTGTTCCTTTCCTTTCCAGGTTTCTCCCTAAATTAAGCATTGGTTTTCATCAGCTTTTGGGGACAGCCTGGTTTCCAGGGGGTGCTCTGGATGTGCAGTCACCTACCTCCACCCATGTTGACGTTGCCTGGTTGCTTTGGGCCCCATTGGGCAGTACTGTCTGTAGTGTCCACCTCTTCCAGAGGGGACTGTAACTCTTTTGCAGTGACAGTTGTTGTCTCCTGGGAAGGTAAGTCTCAACAGCATTTAGGCCCCTCTGGACTTCAGGAACATGCTCATGCACAGGGAAAGCCCGTGGCTGCTGCCTGCATACATAGTAGATCACATTGGAGAAAAACTCAGGGCCTTTGCTGCAGTGGTGACAGAGTGCTTTGAAGTTATCCATTGCCCTAGTGCAGGCCTGTTCTCTGCTCAGACATGATGACACATGGGGCTCTGGACATGCCCATCCCCAAGGCACATATTCCAAGGTGAGTGGTTGGATATTTATAGCTACAGTTTCCTGAGCCAAGTTATGTAGCTAGGGAAAAGGGCAAATGATTCAGTCGTGTACTGCCTCTGGGTTTTTATAGTGCCCTGTCTAGTCTACAAAGACTGAAGCCAAAGTCTGAAGAATACATGGGGATTGACACTAATTTGGCTTGCAATTGCTTCAGAGCCTCATAAGACTAAAGTGAAAATTGTATCATTCTGGATGGTTCTATTGAAAGTTAGGATTGTGATGATTGAATCAGGCAGTTACCTGGGGGAAAGGAAGGAGGTCCATGGTGGGATGGGGGTAGGGTCCAGTTAGTAGGAGTTTCCAAGAAATTTAGACAGTCTCTTCATGTGTCAGCCACCGGGCATTAACCTTTTCATGCCTAATTCTCAAAAAAGCCTTCAGCTGGAGCTAACATCTGAAATATCACACTGGAAACTACATCTAACAAGATTGCTTTTTCCACACAATTCAACCATGATTTCAGAATTTTGCCTAAAAGCCAACTAATGAAAAATAAACAAAAATATAGGATTGAGAAGTGATCTGGGACTCTTGAATGCAAAATTTTGTAATGAATAGTATGCAAAGATTTTAAAGTTCCTTCAATAGACTAGTTCTTGCAAATATTTATGAAATAAAAGTTGTTACCAAAAATTCTATTATGTTGGTCACATCCAATTTTTATATATCTGTAAATTTATTATTAGGGTTAGTTTTTAACAGAAAGTAACTTCAGATATTAACTAAAAAAGGCACTACCAAATATGATATGTCATAATTGTTATATAGTGTTAACCTGTACGTAAACAGCAACCACGAATGGAACATAAACAACTAACTAAGGGGTAATTTTTGGTGGTGCATACATTTTACCATTTAAAATGTCATTATCCATCTCATAACTTAGAATTAAGATTAGTTTAAATCTTAAAAGAAAAATAAAGTTTTCTGTCCTGGCATATTGGGGGGACATAGAGATGAAAAATCCCCACAACCCTTAGTCAGGCACTGGATCATTCCCTACATTAAAAATGTGTTGCTGCCTTCTATCTCCAGGAGGGCGGTGAAGAAGGCAGTGGCCCGGGCACCTGCTGATGGGGCTACAGCGCTGGATGCCCCTCATCTATCACCCCTTGGCCGCTGCGGGCCATGGCTCCACTTACCTACACGTGGCCGCACCGCGCCCACCTCCCCACCCCCAGTATCACAGCTCCAAGCCTTCCACAGTGTCGTCTCCGCAGGACACCCACCCACTGCTCACTGACCCGCCGCTAGTGCAAGAGCATGAGGGATTCATGCTGCGCGGCTCTCTGGTCTCTGACCCAAATGCCGCCGGTGCCCGACCCTGGACTGAGGGTACACTGTCATTGCCTGTACCTGTGCCAGCTGCCCAAGGCTGACCTGCCGAGGGGAAGGCTGCCAGGCTGAGTTCTGCTATCACCACAAGCAGACATGGAATCCGAAGTGGACCTGTGGTATGACCGGTCAGCAGAGGGCGCCGAGTTTGAGATACAGAGCAAGTACCCTCAGCTCTGTTAAGGGCAAGAATCTGGACCAGAAGACATCAGGCCATGCACATAATGCAATGCTGACATCTTCAAGATGAATAGAGGAAGCTATAATCACACGACTTGTGCAGGATGTGGCTGTGGATTTTGCAGGCTGTGTCTGAAAGAGATCTCAGACTTACATTATCTCAGCACCTCCAGCTGCACATTCTAGAGGCAAGAAACCATGTAGCAAGAAGGAGACAATTCTGGGCACATTGATTGGTGCTCTGGTGGGGATTTCCCTCACGGCTGGCATTGCCATTCCTGCCATGGTCACTGGAATTCATGGTTGTGTTGTCAGGAAGATCCTCAGCAGGTGGGAAGGAAGAAAAACCTCCAAGCACAAGAGGACTTTGGCTATGGAAGGAGGAGTGACTTTGTGAGGTATGACATCCTCAGTTGTTGCTGCATATGTCCATATATTGCAGTTAGTGTTGGACTTGGCATCCCCATTGTGCTGTCTTTGGGCTTGTGCCCATTTCTCTGTCATGGAGAAGGCTGTGGAATAAGCACAAGCAAGGAAAAAGTGGTGAAAATTGAGTTTGGTGAAGATGATGGTCCAATCACAGTGGCAGACGCCTGGTGAGTGTGCATGAATCCCAGCACAGGGAAACAGCCTGAAGGCCTGGCTAGTGTATTGAACACAAGTAGAAGCCTTACAGATGAACTCAGTTTCTAGTGAGGCCCTTACAGGGAAATAGCCAGCTTTGTAACTTCCTCAATGGACATGCTGAGAGGGGGCATTCTGTCCATGGGCAAGGGAAAATGTAGCAGGTTAGAAGTACAAGCTGATGTCCAAAAGGAAGTTTTCCCATAGACACAGCCAGTCTTTCTGGAATTAGTGACAATGCAAGAGCACATGTGATTGCCAGCTCCAAAATCAATTCCTGCAATCCACAGGACAGAGTGTGCAAAAATATGGAAATCCAAGTGGACATCAAAGCCAAACCAAGACACTATCAACTAGGGAGTGGAAGCAGCAGGGAGGACTCCTACTATGTTCCTGTTCAGATAGCAGATATGAAGAGGAAGGTAGCAGTAGCAGTGATGGTGGCAGCAATGAGGAGGATCCCTCCTGCAAACATGGAAGTCCTGGGCAGAAAGACTCCCTGGCCAACAAACCTTGGGACATCAGCCTTGCCCTCAGCCTGCAGGCTGAGAGCATCTGCAGTGACCTGGAGAGCTCTGATACACTGTCAGATGATGTGCCAGACATCTCTTCAGATGAGTGTGGCTCCCCTGCTCCCATCCTGCAGCCTGCCACTCTACCCTAGAACCCAGCATACACCCAACCCAAGTGCCCATATGAACCTCCCTGCCCCAGCTGAGAGGCAGGCTGTTTTGAAGCCAGATGGTGCAGAAGTGAGAGTATGAAGTAGAATGAATCTTCTTATTCTGAGAAGCACACTTATTATACCTGTATCATCTGGAGTCCTTTTATTTTCTGGGAGTGAGATGTGGGTGATATGTATTTTATTTTGAAAAGTCTCTGGTCAGTTTTCATCAGGAAAATTCTGAGAAATTTGAAATTTCTTAGACAAAACATGGAAATTTTGCCCTTAGTTCCACCCCCTGTTACCCACATTTTGGTTTTAGTTTACTGGTTAACCTCAAGGTGGCAATCTGTGAGGCTTGTGAGAGTATACATATGTATGTGTATATATTGTATGTATGCTAGCATATTACTGAAACCCACCTTTTAATAAAGATTTCTGTCATAAATCAACTCATGTTTCCTGGCTTGGATAGTCCTACAGAGCCAAGTGTTTGGTTAAACAGAATGCTATCTCTTTGAAAGTCTCTACAGCTAAGCTTGTCTAATTCTGGGGAAGAAAGACTGCATTCAAATCAGACTACCATGGAGCCATCTTGAAGCAAAGATTCCTTCCAGCAGGACAAGAAGCAGAACTAAGCTTGGCTTTGAAGCATATAGTCAGACTGAAAAATTATTAGCTGAGTCAGTCAGATAGAGAATCTAGATATTAAAATGAACTGTGTTTGCCCTCAAGAACAGCTGTGTATTTTTCCTTTTAATGATTTTTTAAAAAAATTTCCTGCACTGCAGTCACTTGTAGTCATGTGCTTCAGAGGAGGGGAGTAGATGGTGGTTACAGATGTCTTAAGAGAAATCCCAATGGATGTTACAGGTCCACCAATTGGGGAATAGAAGTATTTTTATTGGAGGGAGAAATGTATTAATTCTGCATAATAATCAAGCAGAATCCTAGATGTTTCCTGTGTTCTAAGGTACAATCTCCTTGTTTCAAAAAGCTTCCTCAGTTTTCTCAGTTCCAAGAGTTCTCTTAGTTTGTTAGCATTCTCAAAAATTTCTGAGTCTATTTTAAGTAAGAGAGACAAGTGAATCTGAAATTTAGCATGAAAGGAGAAATGACACATCATCAAAATCTCTGAACATATTTAATTTTCTCTGATTTTATAAATTTGTCAAAGCTAAGCCATGTTAGTATTACTTAGATTTTTGCCTCTGCCTAGACTGATGTCCTTAGACATGAAAGGACATACATAGCATTGCAGAAACATTTTTTTTTTTAAGTTTCATGAGATATGAAATAAGATTGCAAATCTAGCAATAACTTACTTTGTGACTTTCTCCCAACTTTCAGATTATATTTAAGGCATTTCCATTACCAACTTTCTTTATTATCTTAGCCCTGGGCCCAGAGGAAGAATTGATATCATCCTTTCCCTGAGGACTAGATTGTTTTCTGTTTCCTTCCACAGATGCTCCTGCTCTGTCTTCCTGGCCTGTGTCTACAATGAGAATGATGTATTTTGACATCAACCAACTTGGAAGAAGCTCCTCTGTTGAGCACAGCAGCCAGATTTAGTGCTGACTGTACCTGGGCAAGGAATTGCTGTTAGTGGATTTTAGGTCTCTGGAAGAAAGTGCCCTAGAGGTTTTCCTTGTGCGTAAAAAGGAACCTGTTTGGAAAAAAGAGGCAGATAAACTGGAGATCCCTGAAATGCAAATTAATTCAATTCTTGCATTTCTCTTCAAGCCTCATCAAGGGAACACTTGAGTTGGATAAAAGCAAAAATCTGCAAGAGTTTGCAGCCAAACCTGTATTCTTATTTAGGCTCCACTAGTTACTGTTGTAAATTGTGGTAACTTAATCTCTGAATCTGTTTTCATTTAGCCAAAATGGGGATACTAATCTTAATTGTAGGTTTGCAAAATTAAGTGAGATGATGTACAGAAAATATATTTGGTAAAGGCCCATGTTTCTTCTTCCTGCAGGAAAAAGAAGAAATAAGTTTAAGGGAGATTCTAGATATCATTTGAGAAAGGAAGCCCAGATCTCGAGAGCAGGCATATGGAAAACTAAGCTTATTCTAATACTTTGCAACAATCCTGTTGTAGGGCTCAGGTGTTAGCAGATGAAAAGGTCTTTTGGCACCACCTGGAGGACAAAGTGAGTAGTGCATTGGAAAAGTTGGTTCTTGGCTTAGAAAAGGGGAAAGTAAAATATCCCTTACACACAGCATTCATTCACTCTAGAAATTCCTATTGTGTTTCAGGTATGGGATGCAACAATTAGTAAAGCACAAAATTCTTGTCCCCACCAAACTTAAACTCTAGTGGGGAAGGACAATCGGATATATAATCTGGGTGGGGATAAGTGCACTCCAGAAAAGCAAGGAAAGGGAAAAGTGATGGTACTACTTTAGATAGGTGGTGTAGGCCTCTTTGATGAAGGCATATTTAATTAGAGACCTGAATGAAGTGAGGAAGCACACCATGCTGACATCTAGGGAGAAATCAGAGCATACAAGAGTAGAAAATAAAGTACAAGTACTTAAGTGGAGCATACTTGGCCTGTTTTAAAACAAAGCAAAACAAAACAAAACAGCATAGAAGCCTGTATGGAAAAAAGCTGACTGAGGAAGAGAATGGTAGATTAGGTTGAAGGGGTGGCTGGGGGAAAGATTATGTAGATAAGCAAAACAACTCTGAAGGCAAAGAAATTCTAGATTCTTCTGAAGCCAAAAAGTGAGGCAATCTTGGAAGCCACAGAGAAGGGAGCTTCTGGTCAACTTTCAAATGGCCTGAGAATGGGGGGGAGGGGGAGGAATGCGTGGTGCATCACCAATCCTAGTGGGATAGGTCAATGGAAAAAGTATTATGTCTATGGTAAATGGATAGTCATCATTTGAAAAAAATACCATTGATTTTTGCCATAAAATAGAGAGATCTAAGCGATGAGGAGGTGGACAGTCTTCACACATTTTCACCATGCCTCAGAACAACCAGGGAGTGCAAACACTCATTCCTGCATTATGTGGCACTGACCTTTGTTGGCCCATTTCTAAATTTCCCCACAAACCCCCACTCTTTATCTGGATTAAATTCTTCTAATATAGAATAGTCTGAGAAAGAAATAGCTACCCAAGGGAAGACTTCATTGTGGGAATTAAACCTTCATTGGGGCTGGCAAGGTAAAGGGCAAGAGCTGCATGCTGAGCTCTCACCCCTCTTCAGATCAGTTACTTTTCCTTTCCTGCCCCGCAAGTTCATTATAAAGCTGAAGTCCATGAAATGCTAATTCAAGGGGTCATCAAAGCACCTAAGAGTGGCTATAGCATATCTGTTTCTGTTTGTTTATTTGCATAACTAGGGAGAGGGTCCATAGCATCCATGTGATCTTTAAGGAGAATTTAACTCACAAATATTTAGGAATCAATGGCCATATAGAAGTATCTTAAATGTAAATGAACTTATTCTATCACACATAAACATTAAATTAGTTCACAAATATTTATTGAAGTTCTCCAGTGTTCCAGACCTGGACTTTTTCTGGGAACTAAGTGGTAAAATATACAAAGTTCCTAGCTTCAAAGAGTTTATATCTTATTGGAAGTGTTAAAAAATCATTAACAAAATAAAATGTGAGATGTTCAATCCTGATTCAGTGGAATTGGGTTTTTTTTTTCTGCTCGGGGACCCATAAAATTCTTGGAATGATGTCCTCCTCAACACCAGCACCTGCAGTACTGATAAGACTGAACTCTAATGCACCTGCCACCCCAACTTGACCATGACATATGGTCTTTTACCCATCTCTAACTGCTATGTTCATGACATGCCTGAGCATATTCCAGTCACTTACTCGATACCTGAGGGTATCTTGTTCATTAAAAATCCAACCATTTGATGGGGAAATAGTCTATTTCTTTATTTCTTCACACCTGGCCCTATGGACACTGGATTAAATTAGTAAATATGTTTTGAGGACATTATTTCTTATTCATTACCTTATCACCCTCTGTATTACAGAGATGTGGGGGAGAATACCAAAGGGCCATCAGAGTCATGAACATGATTTTTTGGTCAAGATATTCTAGGTCATGTTGGAAACCCAGTCTCCCTTCTGAGAGTAGACTTCAGGTTCATCCCAGAGGCAGTAGCTCAAATTCTCTTAGATTCTCCCCCTTGTAATTAGAAATTCTGGAAATAACACAATATAACATACAAGCAGAGAAATTTGTTGAAAATTGGAAGGTAGGGTGTCTAGGAGATTAAGGAACCACTCTGGTTTTTCTGATTACCTACTATTTCTTCCAACAGGGTAATGCAGCAGCCTCCAAACCAAAACTGTCAAAAGAAACAGAAAAAGAGTTCACTTTCCATTCTTCTCCTGGCAGAAGTAAGTGGTGCTCTGATCCTTTGCTGTGAGAGTGATTGAGAGACTGAGTGGGAGATGATCTTTCACCCCTGCTCAGAAGAAGCAGGTGGTACTCCAGTTCCCTGCCATGGGATTGTCAGCAGGCTAAGTGCAGAGCTGAGCTTCCACTCCACTCAGCACCCATGTGACTAAACTGAATGATGTAAAGTGTGGCTAGTAAGCATCATATTTTTCTGTCATCCTTATTGTCAGTGAGGACCTGTGTGAGGTGGACTCTTCAAACCCACTTGGAAACAATAAGTATGAAGGGGCAGTGCAAATCAGGGCCATTAAGCAGGCCTGTCCACACCCTCTTCTCTCCATGGTAATCTGAGCTTTCAGCCCCAGCTAGAATTAACCAGTTGGGTCCAGGAAGGGAATTACAGCCTCTCTGCCATTATCAGTTTTATATATGGGTGACAATTATTTAAAGGCCATGGTTTCAGTTTTAAAAGACAAAGTTTAAAATAAGTGATCTCATCCTTTTCCTTCTTTGTTAGGTGAAGAAACAGCTGCATACAGAGGTACTAATCATGCAGCAGAACCAGGTTTAGAGCTCAGTCTTTTTGCCTTGACCTACTCATTTTAGAAAACCATATATACATATGATTGTAACAGGTTGAATGATTTACCCCAGAAAAAATCCTGTTCCTAATCTTAACCCATTTCTGTAGATGTGACCCCATTATAAACAGGACCTTTTAAATATGTTGTTTTTAGTTCAGATTTGGCCAACTGAATCAGGTTGTGGTCTTAATCCTGTAACTGGAGGACTTACAAAAGAAAAAGTTGTGGAGTGGAGCCAGAACCAGGAAGTCATTGGAACACAGAAGAGAAAGGAGAGGGCATCACCATGTGTCAGGAAAGTCAAGGAACTCAAAGATTTTCACTGAACCAAAATGGCACCAACCCTAGAAGGAAGCAAGCCTTCTAGCCTCTGAGACCATGAGCCCCAACATTCCTACTGTTTAATCCAACTCATTCTGTAGTATTTGTCAAAGCAGCCAGGAAACTATAACATATATTTAAGTAGCAGTTTCCATCGAGTGAATGTGTTTTGAATATGGTGGACTGAATAATTTTTCCTGGACTTTCAAATATATCTAGTTCTTAATCCCTGGAAAATATGAATGTTAACCAATATAGGAAAAGGGTATTTGTAATTAAGTGAAGGATCTGAAGATGAAGATATTATCCCAGCAGGCTCTAAGTGCTACTCAAGTGTTTTCAAAAGGAGTCAAGGGAGCAGATGTAGCTCAAGGGGTTGAACACCTGCTTCCCATGTACAAAGTCTTGGGTTTGATTCCCATTACCTCCTAAAAACAAATGAGAAAATGAACCCAAATTAGGGAGTGGCTATAACTCAGTGGTCCCATGTACAAGGCCCTGGGTCCAATGCCTAGTACCTCCAAAAAAAGGAGTCATGGAGTCAGACATAGATTTGACTATACATACATAAGAGAGAAGGTGATGTTACAACCACAGCATAGAGAGAGATTTCAAGAGATTATGAAGTAGGCTGATGATGGAGGAAGGAATCAAGTGTCAAGGAATGCTATGAGCTACCAGAAGCTGAAAAAGCAAGGAATCCAGCTCTAGAGACTGAAAAGAAAAGGAAATGTATTCTCTCTCAGAACTTCCAGAGGGGGTGCAGCCCAGGTGACACAATGGGTTCAGACAAGCAAAACTGATTTTGGATTTCTAAGAACTGTAACAGAATAAATATGTTTTGTTGTAATACACCAAGTTTGTGGCAAGTTGTTACAGAGACTGTAGGAAACTAATGCATAAAATACAATCTCTATAAACTGTGCTTCAATGGAAAGTAATGTGAGGTGTTGGAATGCCACATGTGTACTTAGAATAATCAGAGAAATCAAATTAAATATGTTGCTGGCTTTATATTAATTGGCCTCTGATTATTGCAAGTGGTGATAGAAATAAAATGAATAAATGATGTAGTCCTTATTATAACTTGTTTTTATAAAATCTGCAGTTGACTGCTCTAGGATGCCACTTCCATATAACTGATGGACACATTATATTCTCTACCAAAAATTTATTTTAAAAATTTGTCAAAATTCAATTTCCCTAATAAAATAAACTTCCCCATTAACCAACAGCACCAATTTCTGAAAATCTTAATTTGGTTAAATATTAGTACATATCTTTCCTATTTGAAAGGAATTGTTTTTTTTAATTTTTATTGAAGTACAATTTACAAAATGTATAATTATCTATTTTTCAGCACAAAATTTATGGCATTTAGTAAATTCACAATGTTATACAACCATTATTTCTATCTAATTCTAAAATATTTCCATTATCCCAAAAGTTAACCCCATACCATTAAGGTTTCAGTCCCAAAATTCCTTCTCCCAGACTCTGGCAACCACTAATCAGTTTCTTTGTATCTGGAATTACCTTTGTGGTCTATTTAATAAACTTGGAATCATACAATATGCAACATTTTGTCTCAGGCTTCTTTCACTTAGTATAACATTTTCAAGTACATCCCAATTGTGTCATATATCTGTACTTCATGGCATTTTATAGCTTAATAATATTCCATTGTACAAAAATGTTACCTTTGGATTATTAATTTTATCTGTGTGAGAGACAATGGGGTTTGTCCTACCTTTGGGCTGCTGTGAATACTGTTACCATGAATATTCATGTACATGTATTTGTTTCAATATCTGTTTTCTAAAATGCACAAAGGACCTAAATATAAGAGCTGGAACCATAAATCCCCTAGAATATGATGTGAGAAAACATCTTCAAGATCCTGTGGTAGGTAATGGTTTAGAAAACCTTTCACCCAAAGCATGAGTAATGAAAGAAAAAATAAATACATGGTACTTCCTCAAAATTAAAAATTTTGTGCTTCAAATTACTTAGACAAGAGGGTGAAAAGGCAGCCTACTCAATGGGAGAAAATATTTGGAAACCACATATGTGATAAATGTTTGACATCTATAGACATTTTTCCAAAAAAGAAATACAAATGAACAAAAAGCACCTGAAAGGATGATTAATACCAATAGCTATTAGGGAAATGCAGATCAAAACTACAATGAAATATCATTTCATGCATTGCAGAACGGGCATTATTAAAAAAAACAACAGTAAACTACAAGAGCTGGAGAGAATGCAGAGAAATAAGAACACACCATTGTTGGTGAGAATATAAAATCATGCTGCCTCAGTGGAAGAGCATTTGATAGATCTCTCAGGAAGCTAAATGTAGAATGTCCATATGATCAGGAATTCCTGCTACTAAGAATTTATTCAGAAGAACTGAAAACAGTGATGCAAACATGACATGATGATATGCATTGCCACATTATCCATGATTTGTTCGAAAAAATATAAATATCCCAAATGTCTATCAACCATTGAATGGATAAACAAAATGTCATATATACTTTTGAAATATTACTATTCAGCTTTAAGAAGAAATGAAGTTGGGGTGCCTATGACAACATAGATAAACCTGGAAGAAATTATGTTGGTAGAAATAAGCCAGACACAAAGGGACAAATATTGTATGGCCTCACTAATATGAATTAAATACAATGAGTAAATTCATGGAGTAAAACTATAGAGTATAGGTTAGAAGGAAATGGAACATGGGTTGAGAAGGGGGAGCTGATGCCAAGTGTATATGAGATGTTTAAAAAGGTTGATGGTAAATGTTTGGAAATGGACAGAGTTGATGGTAACACATTATATTGCATACAACTAAAACTGCTGATTTATAAATGTGATTGTGAATGAAAGAGGTACTCTAGGGACATAAATGTCAATTTAAAGGAAGCTAAAGGATAATCTAGGGACTGTATAACATGGTGATTTGGATGTGGATGAGGATTGTGATTTATAGTACAAATACAAGAATGTTACTCTATTATGAGGTGTAAGAATATGGATGCAATTTGATCTTAACTGTTCCTTCCACCCCATGGAAAAAATACAAGATATGTACCTTATGGACTGTAGTTATTAATGTAATATTTTTGCAGCAAAGGCAAAGAAGTTATTATATCAATTCTAAGGGCCAACAATTAGGACTTATAAGATGGTATGGGATTTTTCCATGTGGAGTAATGAAAATGATCTAAAATTGACTGAGATGAATACAGCACAATTCTGTGATGAAACTGATAGCCACTAAGTGTACACTTTTCATGGATTTTACAGGGCATGAGTCTGTATAACACAGTGAACTCCTTGTGGTTTATAAACTGTGGTTAACAGTACAAATATAAGAATGTTCTTTCATTAACTATAAAAATATACAATACTAATAGATGGCGGTAATAATAGGGTGGTTTGCTGACAGGTGGCAAGATGGTGTCAAGTTAAGTGGGCACTCACCATCTCTCTTGCAGATGTGGTTGAGTGGGAGCATGATCCTGCCTGAGTGAGCTGTTTTGGGAACCCACAAAGCAGGAGGATTCAGGGCATTGATCTGGAGGGAGCTGGACAAAGAGATAAATTGCTCAAGGTGCTGTTGGCTTGTTTCTAGTTTGCTGTGTTTCCTCTTCCTTGAGTCCCCCTTTTCTGTGTATATGGATTTTTTTCTACCAATGCTATCTCTTTTCCTTCCATCATATATCTTTCTTCTGCTTTCTGTTGTTGCTCTTACATTCCACCTCTCTTTATTCAGTCTTCAATTTTTCTTTTTTTTTTTTTAATGTCTATTTGGTTTTCTTTCATTTATTAACTTTTTTCTTTTTGTCTTTTCTTCTCTCTTTCCCTTTCTCCTCATTCTGGCCTTTTAATTCATTCTATATATTTTTCTCTCTTTGGTTTCCCATTTCATTGTTGCTACTCCACTTTTTCATTCCTATTACTCTACACTGCTTACATGAGTTAAATATTTATCTTCCTAGGTCTTATATGGTTCCTCTTCTAACTTTTACTATTATTATTCTATTATCCTTTTTCTTTTCTTGCCTCTTTACCTTTCTCTGGCCCTAATCTTTTTCCTTCAAGGGAACATAGACAACAGCAAGGAAATAGAATAAGAGAAAAAAGTCTCAAAGAAAAAACCTAAAACACATGTCCAAACAGCAACTAAATAAAACCCTAGAGTAGAGAGAGAAGCTAATCAACTGAATAAACTCATCAAGATAAAAAGATGACTAGACAGCAACAAAAAATTACAAACCATACCAAGAAACAGGAAGACACGGCCTAGTCCAATGAACAAACTAAAAGCCAAGAAGAGATACAGAACATTGAACAACTAATCAAAGCTGTCCAAACAAATATCATGGACCAACTTAATGAAGTGAAGGAAGAGATTAAGGATATTAAGAAGACACTGGGAGAATATACTGAAGAAACTGTAAACATACATAAAAAGATAACAGATGGTGAAGAATGGCACAATCCAAAAAATAAAAAATACACTGGAATCACATAACAGCAAATTTGAACAGGCAGAGGAAAAAGTTAGTGATGTGGAAGACAGTATATCTGAAATCAAACAGATAGTAGAACAGATAGATAAAAACTTAGAAAACATCCAACAGGGATTTAGGAATTTGAATGATAGCACAAAATGCAAAAGCATACACATTACAGGCATTCCAGAGGGAGAAGAGAAGGGAGATGGTACAGAAGGAGTGTTGGAGGAAATAATGACTGAAAACTTCCCAAACCTATTGAGGGAGATGGGTATATATGTCCAGGAAGTGCAGTGCACCCCAAATAGTATAAATCCCAACAGGCCTACTCCAAGATATATACTTTCAAACTATCCAATGCCCAAGACAAAGAGAAAACACTGAAAGCAGTAAGAGAAAAGAGAATCATCCCATACAAGGGAAGCTCAATAAGATTAAGTGCTGCTTTCCCATCTGAAACCATGGAGGCAAGAAGGCTGTGGTATGACACAGTTAAGGAACTAAAAGAAAACAACTTCCAGCCAAGAATTCTCTATCTAGCAAAGCTAGCATTCAAAAGTGATGGAGAGTTCAAAATATTCAGAGATAAACAGAAATTAAGAGAGTATGCCAATAACAAACATGTCCATCTGAAGGAGTTCAATTAAAGGCCATGACTCATGACAGAAGCAGGCCACCTTGGTATGTATGGGACAGGTGTCTCTAGTCTCAAGACACTAAGATAAGATCTGGTATGAGCCTGGTGGAGAAGCATTCTGTGCTTCAAGGAGTGTATCTGGTATATGTCAGATAATGATTAACAAGGTCTGTTATGTGCAGGAATGTAAGGAGAACTGAACTATTAACCCTAAAGATTTGCTGACTTTAGTAATGTGTAACCCATCACGTATCTATTACCTTTGCACATGTGCACATGTATTTTCTTTGTTCTAAAGCTAAATAAAAGCCACGATGTTTTATGCAGCAGCACTCTCCTCCCCTTGGATGGAGGGTCACCTGACCTGGCTATCTCTTGTTTCTTTCTCATCTGTGGCACCATTTTCACAGACCTAGTTCCTGAGCATCAACATTTGGTGCCTGAACAGGGACACAAAAACGCAACTTTTCTTTCGGTCAGTGAGCAGCGGACCAAGGAGCTCCTGACGTGTGGTTTTCAAAAAGAAAAAAGGTAAGTTACATCCTTGAGATCATCAGGGAAATGGGGAATCAGCAATTGAATTTTGAAGAGTACTTTAGAGTGTCAAAAACTTAATTATAAAGCATCAGTGTAACTATTAAATCTTCTGCTTTTGAGGAACTTTTTTCTCTTGTACAGAAACATTGTTATTGGTTTCAGCTGCAAGGGCAGAATATTTGAAATCTGAAACAATGGAAGTTAGTCATGAAAGCTTTAAAAAGGGCTTATCAAAAGGGAGAGATAATTCCCATACATGTATGGTCTTTGTGTAGCCTTATTTCTGTTGCTCTTGAACCATTACAATCAGATGAAAATGAAGATAATAAACAGGATACTGCTATCACTGGACTGATAGCAGAATGAACTGATGTTGATTTTAATGAAAATATATATGAAAAAAATTCATGAAAAGCCAAAAACAGATAAACTCATGTCTAATAAAAGGGAAGAAAAGAAAAAGGGAGTTTATGGAACTTTTCCAGTGGTTGTTATGCCGTCCATTCCAAAAGATGATTTATTGTCTTTTGAACCCATGCCTGAGCCTCCTAAGGTATCTGCTGATCCACTTTTTACAACATTTGATGACCCTCCAAAAGTTTCTATTTTTGTGCTGACACCATCCTCTTCAATTATGAAAAGCATAGCATAGGGAAGTAGAGAAGGAGATTCAGAGGTTATGCAACTTTTTTCTGCTTTTCCAGTAACAGTTACTCAGATTCCAGTAGATGCTCAAAATCCCCAAGTAGGTGTACAATTTGATCATGCTCCTATTCCTTTCAAAACTCTCAAAGAATTAAAACAAGCATTTACTCAATATGGTGTAAGTTCTCCTTATACTCAAGTATTGGTGCAAGGAATGGCACAAGGAGGCAGATTGATACCCTGGGATTGGGATCTGTTAGCTCGAGCTGTTCTTAATTCAGCAGAATTTTTACAATTTAAAACTTGGTGGGCTGATGAAGCTAATATTGAAGCACAAAGAAATCAACAGCAAAATCCACCAGTGCCCATTACCGCTGAACAAATATTAGGAATAGGTCAATGGGCTGGTGTTCCTTGTCAAACACAATTATGATGATGTTGCCATAGTACAAGTTCAATTGTGCTGCCTAGCCACCTGGTGATGAATCTCCACCCCTGGACAGACTGTACAATCATTTTCAAAAGTTGTTCAAGGAAATACTGAACCCTATGTTGAATTTGTAGCAAGGCTGGCAGACATATTTAACAAGACAGTAACTCAATCTGATCTTAGAGAAATGCTTATTCAGATGTTAGCTTTTGGTAATGCCAACAGTGAGTGTAAAAAGGCTTCACATCCAATAAAGGCAACTGGAGGTACTTTACAGGATTATATAAAGACATGCCAAGACATTGGATCTAATGCATATAACATGAACCTTCTTGTGGCTGCTATGAAGGGACATAGTCCTATGGCTAAAAATTTAAATTTCTTTAAATGTTGGAAATCAGGTCATATGAAAAAAGATTGCTAAGCCAAAACTAGTGTGAGAGCTCCATCTAGCGGCAATAATAGATCAATACCAACTCGTGTGTGTCCGGTATGCCAGAAAGGGTTACACGGGGCCAATGAATGCTGTTCTAGATACCATAAGAATGGAAGTCTCATTAATAAGTCGGGAAACTTCCAAGCGGGCCTTGCTCAGGGCCCTCGGACAAACAATATGAGCACATTTCCCAGCCTAGCTCAAATCTACCCAGTCAGCAATAGAGCAGCTCACTCCGGCATATAACAGAGCTAAAAGCAGCTACCAAAGGCAGTGCAGCCGTCAATCTTCCCTCAGCTGAAACTAAGCTTATTACTCCTTCACTGGGTATACAAAAAATAAGGACAGGAATTAAAGGGCTTATCCCAAAAAATAATGTAGGTTTCATTATTGGCCATAGCAGTCTTACAACCAAAGGTGTTTTAGTGCAAACCAGGATCATTGACTCCGACTTTGATGGAGAAATTTGTGTATTAATACAAACTTTAACTCACTATCAAATTGAATTGGGAGATCGTATAGCTCAACTTCTTTTATTACCATATCACAAACCTCAATCTTGGCCTATAAAACGTACAGGATTTGGTTCCACTGAGCATAAAATTTATTGGGAAACAGCAACTGGAGATGAAAGGCCTGAAATTACCATAAAAATAAATGGAAAGATATTTTTAGGATTAGTGGATATTGGGGCTGATGTCTCTATAATTGCTAAATGATATTGGCCACAAGCTTGGACTTTACAAAAGGTGCCTACAGTTTTCACTGGCATTGGCACAATGACAGGTGTTTATCAAAGTACTCAGATATTTAAGGTAGAAGGTCTGGAGGGACAAGAGGCTGCTCTGCAACCTTATGTTTTGGATGTAGGACTTAATTTATGGGGAAGTGACTTATACCAATGGGAAGCTTATTTGAATATTCCTCACGTTTCTGATACAGCTAAACATCTTATTACTCATATGCAATATGCTCCCCCTTCCCGACCTGAAACACGACTTATTGGAGACTACCATGGCCTAGGATATTCAAATTTAGAGTAGGGGCTACTGTTGCAAAGGACTTCACATTACCTTTAAAATGGCTAACAACCAAACCTATCTGGGTTGAACAGTGGCTCCTTCCAAAGAAAAGTTAGAAGCCCTGAAAGGATTAGTACATGAACAGTTAATGGCAGGGCATATTGAACCCTCCACTAGTCCATGGAATTCTCCAGTTTTTGTAATTAAAAAGAAATCTGGCAAATGGTGCATGTTGACTGATTTGCATGAAATTAACAAAGCTATTCAACCTATGGGATCTTTACAGCCTGGTTTGTCATCCCCAACTATGATTCCACAAAATTGGCATATTGTTATTGATCTGAAAGATTGTTTCTTTACTATTCCTCTCAATCCAAATGATATAGAAAAATTTGCATTTACTATTCCTTCTATTAATCACTCAGCTCTTACTGAATGATATCATGGAAAGTTCAACCTCAGGGAATGATGAACAGTCCTACATTATGTCAATCCTTTGTTCACAATCCATTACAAATTTTACAGAAACAATTTCCCAACGCTATGATTATTCATTATATGGATGATATTCTTTTTGCCACTGAGCAAACTTCTG
Organism: Cabassous unicinctus; assembly: GCA_029593785.1. Lineage (NCBI taxonomy): Eukaryota > Metazoa > Chordata > Mammalia > Cingulata > Chlamyphoridae > Cabassous > Cabassous unicinctus. The sequence goes on from JAQZBX010029958.1 coordinate 19,462, forward strand.
AGTTGAAACAACTATTTCAGCTGGCTAACAAAATTCTTCCTCAATATGGGTTACAAATAGCAGAAGAAAAAATTCAAAAACAGGCTCTTTTTCAATATTTGGGCCACACTATTAATGGAAATATAACTCTGCAAAAGGTCCAGTTTTGAACTGATTATTTATGTACTTTAAATGATTTTCAAATATTACTGGGTGATATTAATTGGGTATGACCTACTTTAGGAATTCCAACTTATGCTTTAACTAATCTTTTCAATATTCTAACAGGAGGCTCTAACTTAAATAGCCCTCACATTTTAAGCCCAAAAGCAAAAAAGGAGTTAAAATGGTTGGAAAAAAGAGTACAAAATAGACAACTAACAAGGATAAATATGAATCTTCCAATTTCACTTTTAATATTTCCATCTTGCCATTCCCCTACTGGGATACTTTGGCAAGAGGAGGGCATTCTTACCCAACAAAGATACAAAAAAAGCTTCATACTTATCCTGAAAAAAATTGCAGCAATATCAAAAGGCTGTATTCACCTGAGATGGCTTATGGCTAGAGATCCTTATAAGATCATACTGGACCTTACAAAGCAGGAGCTTTCTCAGCTTTGGCAGTTCAGTAGCTCTTGGGAAGTGGCCTTAGCAAATTTTATTGGAACAATTGATAATCCCAAATTCAAAATTTTTACAGTTTTTAAAATGTACTTCATGGATTCTTCCTAAGGTTGTCAAACAACAACCACTCTCTGCTGCACTTACTACACTGATGGCAGCAGTAATGGAAATGCAGGCTATTTAGGCCAAACTATAAAATCTTGGAAAACACCTTATTTGTCTGCCCAAAAGATGGAACTAATGGCTGTTGTTCAATTCTAACTGATATTTCTGAGCTTATAAATATTGTGTCTGATTCTGCTTATGTCTGTCACATTGTTTGCCATATAGAAACAGCTCAACTCCAATTTCTAAATTAGAAGCTCTTTTCCTACAATTACAAAAGACTGTTTGTGAATGATCTAGCCCAATTTGCATTACTCATATTCGCTCCCATTCTCAACTTCCCAGCCCTATGGCTTCACAAAATGATTTGGTAGATAAGCTTATTGCTCATACCGAAACTGCTGCTGATTATCATAAACTTACACATACTAATGCTTCTGGCTTACATCATAAATATCCCCACTTAACAGTAAAAGAAAGTAAAAAGATTGTTAGACAATGTCCTAACAATTTATGTGGGCCCATAAATGCCCCCACATTCTCTCCAGGAGTAAATCCCTGTGGAGAACATCGTAATGAAATTTGGCAAATGGATGTTACACATGTGCCCTCTTTTGGCCACCTTCAATATGTACATGTAATAGTGGACACATTTTCTAATTTTATTTGGGCAACTGCTCATGCTGGTGAAAAGGCTTCACATGTACATTCTCAGTTATTACATTGTTTTGCTCTAATGGGCCTGCCGGCACAGGTGAAAACTGATAATGGGTCTGCCTATCTTAGTTAATCTTTCAAAAACTTTTGCAGTGACTGGAACATTAAACATGTTATAGGAATTCCATATAACCTCCAAGGACAAGCAATAGTAGAAAAAAAGCAATCACTTAATAAAATTAATCTTGTAAAAACAAAAAGGGGGAGATGGAGGAGAATCTGCTAAAGACAAACTATCAAAAGCATTGCTTACCTTAAATTTCCTTAATAGACAACAAGTTTCTAATACCACAGCAGCGGAAAGACAATGGGAGGTTAATAAAAAGAATGAAAATGAAAAATGTGGACAACCAATATATTGGAAAAATGAAACAACCAATAAATGGGAAAAAGGAGAGGTAAAGATTTGGGGCTGAGGTTTTGCTCTTATCATTACAGAAACAGGAGAACAGCAGTGGATCCCCTCCAGAAGAATCAAGCCTAGAGTTGAAGATGCTGCCAAAACTTAAACTATGGACATGGTGGTTTCACATTGGATTAATTATAGGTAAAGTATTAGGTCAATGTAAGATACCATATCATAATTATACTTATTGGACATACATTACAAACTCACCTCTTTTAGAGTTGTTAACCTGGGCCGATGAGTCTTACCCAATGTATCTTAATCAATCTCACCATTTTCTGGGACCTATAGACTTACAGCTACCTTTAAAACCAAAAGAAGAAGGGAAATTTATAGAAAATTTAACTTTACCCTTTATAGACCATCCTCTTTGTATTGGACATGGTTCCGCATTCATGCAACCTCAAAATCACAGTGTAGTTTTAACAGAGAAAAATCAAATTTGAATTTATATTCTCATTTTCCCTTCTTTACCATATAAATCAGAAAATATGGTAAATCTTACATGTCCCTCTCAAAACAGATTACTAAATGACAAATGGCATGTATGTCATGGTTTTACAGCAGTTGTGTTGTTTAATGATTCCTATGAATTGTAAAAGATCAGGCCCCTATAGGAATGCCTAAGCCTGTTAAAAATGCAACCATATCTTGGTTCATTAACAATTCAACCATAACCACTAATGACAGTAATCCTTATTTCTGAAATTTTGGTAATATGGCATTTACTAACAGCTCAGTAAATTGGATAAATCAAGGAAGATTTATCCTACAACCATGGGACACTAAACTTAACAAAACTCAAAATTATTTGTGTGAAATTATTTCTTGGAACTGGCCCAATTTTCAAAATGGCAAGGCAATAAAACTAATATTACCAGTTTTAAAAGAAAATAACTCAATTTCTTACAGTATGTATATGAGATCCTATAATTTTTATCATTGGAAAAGTAACTTTTGGTGAAAGGAATGTTAGCTGCTCCAATTGCTCTTTATTTACATGTCTAAAGAATTCATATTTGCAGGAAAATCAAACTTTTTTTATAACAAGAAGAAGAAAAGGACTATGGTTACTGGTTCAGATGACCGACATTGGCAACGGTCTCCAGAATCCCAGTTGCTGTGGCACTTCCTCGACCATTATTTAAAAAGAACTAAAAGACTGATTGGACTTTTAATAGCAGGAATTTTGGGGCTGATTGGCATCATAACCGCTGCAGCTGTCACTGGCACAACCCTGCATCAAGGAGTCCAGACTCAATAATATGTTAAGAACTGGCATAAAAATGCAAGTGAGATGTGGCATAGCCAGTCTCAGATTGATATGGAACTCAATAATCATATGAATGATCTTGAAACAATTATTATACATTTGGGTAATCAAATCTATAATTTAAACTTGTTAAGGGTTCTTAAATGTGATTGGAATGAAAGTTCTTTTTGTATTACTCCTTTGCCTTATAATAAGAGTGAGCATGATTAGGAAGAAGTAAAAAATAATTTGATTGGATATAAGCATAATATTTCTTTAGATATTTTAGAATTGCAAAAGAAAGCATTGAGCATGTCTCAATGAATTGAGAGAAACCCCTGGTGCAGAATTTTGGAATAAATTGTCTGAAAATTTAAATATTGTCAATCCATTTCACTGGTGGAAACAAAAAACAGTTCAAATATCATTTTGCATTGGATTAGGAATTATTGTTTTATGCATTTTAATTGTTTGTATTTTCAAGGGTAAAGTAATAACATATATTCATAGAAAAAATGAAAAATTGAATCAGATAAATGCATTTATGTTAAGAAACTTAGCCATGAAAAACTAATTTTACATTATTTGTGGTAGAAAGTAGTATACTAATAACCCCATGAATTTACTACTAATTATCTACATAAAAGCATACACATAAAGAACCTGAAGAAGTATAAAATATAAATGAAATTGCCTTCTGCATAAGAGCTCAAAAGCTTGACTGGTGACCAATGATGGGTAAGATTCTCAGAGGAGGACAACCTAAGACAGCACAATCACAACAGCCTATGGAAGAAAACAAGTGTGACAAGAGGTCACCTTTTATCATCTTATACAATGGTTCCTATGATCTTCACTTAAAAAGTTAATTAATAAAAAGGGAGAAATGAAGGAGTTCAATTAAAGGCCATGACTCATGACAGAAAGCAGGCTGCCTTGGTTGGTATGTATGGGACAGGCATCTCTAGTCTCAAGACACTAAGATAAGATCTGGTATGAGCCTGATGGAAAAGCATTCTGTGCTTCAAGGAGTATATCTGGTATATGTCAGATAATGATTAACAAGGTCTGTTACATGCAGGAATGTAAGAAGAACCATTAACCCTAAAGATTGCTGACTTTAGTAACGTGTAACCCATCACGTACCTATTACCTTTGCACATGCGCACACGTTTCTTCTTTGTTCTAAAGCTAAATAAAAGCCATGATGTTTTATGCAGCGGCACTCTCTTCCCCTTGGATGGAGGGTCCCCTGACCCAAGTTATCTCTTCTTTCTTTCTCATCTATGGCACCATTTTCATGGACCTAGTTCCTGAACATCAACACCCATCAAGAAATACTAAAGGTAGTTCTACAGGTTGAAAGGAAAACACAAGAGAAAGTTGGAGGAAGTGGAAGAACAGCTAAAAAGACAAAAAGAGAAATGAAAATAACATATGGCATACATAAACCCAAGAAAATATGGCTAATGTAATTAATTCCTTGAGACTAATAACACTGAATAGTAATAGATTAAACTCACCAGTCATCTATATGCTGTCTACAAGAAACCCACCTTAGACCCAGGGATGCAAGGAGGTGGAAAGTGAATGGCTATTAAACAACCTTACAAGCAAACAATAAGCACAAAAGGGTGGGAGTAGCTATACTAATATCAGACAAAATAGACTTTAAATGCAAAACTATTGTAAGAGACAATAATGGAAACTATATATAAGTAATAGGGGAAATCTTTCAAGAAGAAAGAAAAAATCATAAACATTTATGCATCTAACCAGGGCACCTCAAAAAAACATAAGGCAAACACTGGAAAAACTAAATGGAGAAATAGATGCCTTTACAATTATAGTGGGGGACTTTAATACACCATTATCACCATTAGACAGAGCATCTCAACAGAGAATCAATAAAGAAGCAAAGACTTTGAATCATACATTACTGGATGTAGACCTAATAGACATGTAGAGAACATTACACCCAAATACAGTGGGATATACATTTTTCTTGAGTGCAAATGGATCATTCTCCAAGATAGGCCATATGCTAGGCCACAGAAAAATTCTCAATGAACTCAGAAAGATTGAAATTATATAAAGTAATTTCTCTGACCACAATGGAATGAAACTGGAAATCAATAAGGGCCAGAGAACCAGATTAGGAACAAAGATATGGAAGTTAAAAAACACAGTCTTAGACAATCAGTGGGTCAAGGAGGAAATCTCAAAAGAAATCAGTAACAACCTTGAAATGAATGAAAATGACAACACAACATATCAAAATCTATGGGATGCACCAAAAGTTCTTCTGATAGGGAAATTCATAGCCACAAATGCATATATCAAAAAAGAAGAGCTAAAATCAAAGACCTAACTTCACACCTGGAGGAATTAGAAAAACAACAACAAACTAACTCCAAAGGAAATAGAAAGAAGGAAATAACAGAAATTAGACAAGGACTAAATGAAATAGAAAACACTAGAAAAAATGAACAAAACCAAAAGCTGGTTCTTCAAGAAGATCAATAAAATTGACAAATCCTTAGCTAGACTAACAAATAAAAAAAGAGAGCAGATGCAAATATGCAAAATAAGAAATGAGGAAGGGGATATCACCACAGACCCCACAGAAATAACATGCATTGTAAGAGAATACTTGGAAAAATTATATGCCAACAAGTATAACTTAGAGGAAATGGACAAATTCCTAGAAACACACAAGGAGCCCAGATTGACAAAAGAAGAAATTGAACTCAACAGACCAATCCCAAGTAACAAGATAGAATGTCATAAAAAATCTCCTAACTAACAGGAGGTCATCCCAGAGGTGATGCTTATGAACATCTCAGTAAGATCTCACAGAACTCCAAAGTGGATATCACCCCAAATAGTGGGGCTCCTGAGAGCTCTGGAGTCACCCAGGTCTTATGTCAGGGCAGATAGCTCTGGAGTTTGGTGCCTTGCCAGTGGGCCCTACTTTGGAGTTTGTGCTCCTGAGAGTGACAGAGTTGGACTCAACTATGTCTTCCCTGCACAAGGCTCATCTGTCCCTTCTATTCAGACTTATACTTGGTGTTGGAGTTTGCAGGTGTACATCCAGAGACTTGAGTCTTTGGGCTGTCCATGTGCCAGCTGGGCCTGGAAGCTCATTAGCTGGAAACTCCTAGTCTACAGCTCATTAGACTCACCAGGACAACTGGTGGGGAGATGATGATGGACAATGGCCATCCCAGGGAAGGGAGAGAGTCTGCAGCTGCGGGCAGGATAATCTCATCCATCTTCCACATGGGATATAAGCCCCCTCTCACTTGGAGATGGAGTGGACATCACCATCCCAGACTCCTCAGGATTGGGGGAAGAGCTATGGACTAGAGTGGACTTGTATTCTACTATAGACATATTGTGATTCAAGCAAGGAAGAAATTACAACACTAATGTGTAGCCAGTGCCCACTGGAGGCTCTTGGGACAGGGAGAGGGAAAAGCAGTTGTAATACAGGGGCTTTTTTGGGACTTGGGAATTATCTTAAGTGATATTGCAATGACAGATATAGGCCATTTTATATCATCATATAACATGTAGAACTGTGTGGGAGAGAGTGTGGTCTACAATGTGAACTATGGTTCATGCTTAATGGCAAAGCCCCAGGATGTGTTTATCAACAGCAATGAATGTGCCACACTAATGAAGGATGTTTATGCAGGAGGGTGTGGGAGGTGTGGGGAGTGGGGCATATGGGAATCCCTATATTTTTTGTGTAACATTTATGTTATCAAGGTATCCTTTAAAAAGTAAAAAAAAAAAAAAAATCTCCCAACAAAGAAGACCACAGGACCAGATGGCTTCACAGCTGAATTCTACCAAACATTCCAGAAAGAACTAATACCAATCCTGCTTAAACTTCCAAAAACTCAAAGTAGAAGAAACATTGCCAAAATTACCCTAATACCAAAACCAAACAAAGATATCACAAGAAAGGACAATTACAGATGAATCAATCTAATGAACCTAGATGGTAAAATCCTCAACAAAATACTTACTAATCATATTCAATGACATATCAAATGAATTATATACAATGACCAAGTGGGTTTCACCCCTGGTATCCAACGATGGTTTAACATAAGAAAATCAATCAATGTAATACATCACAAAGGCAGATTGAAAGAAAAAAATCACTTGATCATCTCTATAGATGCAGAATAAGATTTTGAAAAAATGCAGCACCCTTTCCTGATAAAAACACTGCAAAGATAGGAATAGAAGGAAACTTTCTGAACATGATAAAGTGTATATATGAAAAACCCACAGCTAACATCATATACAATGGTGAAATCCTAAAAGCTTTCCCTCTAACATCAGGAAAAAGACAAGGATGCCACTATCACTGCTCCTATATAACATTGTGTTAGAAATACTTGCTAGAGCACTAAGGCAAGAAAAAGATATAAAAGGCATCCAAATTGGAAACAAAGAAGTAAAAATT
>JAQZBX010029959.1:0-27040 GCA_029593785.1 Cabassous unicinctus
CCCCGGGAAGCGAACCCGGGGCCTCACACATGGTAAACGGGGGCTCTATCGATTGAGCCACACCCGCTTCCTGTTGTGAGGTCTTGTGGCATCAGCCCACTGGGCCGCGTGGGCTGGCCTGCCCTCACAAGGAGGCCCCGGGAAGCGAACCCGGGGCCTCCCATATGGTAAACAGGAGCTCTATGGATTGAGCCACACCCGCTTCCCTGTTTTAAATCTTGAACACCTTACCTTTAAAGCTAAACCATAGAATGAAAACAAACCTGTATGCAAATTTGTGAAAAAGAGCTAAAACCTGCAATCTTGGCATAGAAAATGGCATCTCCAAAGCTCTGCTGATTGTTTACTTGGGAATTGAAGGTAACAAGCTTAGGATACAATCCCAACTTCATCATGTGTGAGCTGTGTATCCTTGAACTATCTACGTAACTTATCTAAACTTCAGTTTACTCATCTGTAAAATGGGAATAGTGATGCTTACAACACAAGTTTGTTGTAATGGTAAATAAGAAAATATAAGTAAAGTGCTTAAAACAGTGACAGAACAAATGCTCAATGAATAACTTAGTATTAATAGTATCATTATCATCTTTAAGCTAGGATTAAACTTTTATTAAAAATAAAAATATTGGCTCAAAGGGACATTCTTGAGACATGAAAAAATTGTAATATATAAGCTTTATATCAATACTAAATTTCTTAAACGTGATAAATACTTACAGTGGTGACATAGGCTGCATAAGTGAATATCCTTGTTCTCAGGAAAGGGACATGGTAGTATTAAGTGTTCAAGGAGCAGGATGTACACAAACTAAACTCAAGTGTTCCGAAAATGGATTGGTAGAATGATATGGTAAATGTGGCAAAATATTAAAATTAGTGGATCTGGGTATCTGGGAGCGGTTGGGTGGGGGTATGCTGGAGTTCTCTGTATAGAATTTATATTATTTTTGTAACTGTCCTATAAGTTTAAAAGTATTTAAAAATAGATAGCTAAAAAAGTAAAATTAAAATATTATATGCCCAACGGGGGGAAAATACTATGATGTCCTCAGGCACAGGCTTCAGACCTCTGATTCCGTGATACTGAGCGAGACCCATTCGTGGGTATAAATCTGTTATCAAATGATTATGTTTTCTTGATTGATAGTAATAAGGAGACCTGGCTTCATATCCTCTAAATTTTTACTGACTTTGGACCACAAGGGCAAATTGGACTGATTATGAGATAATCAGCAACATAATATAATAATATAAATGGTTTTGTATATGGGTGCTTCCTGAGAAAAATCCTACCAAGTAGCCACTGCTATTCCACTTTTACAGTTGAGAAAAAACAAGATTCAAAGAGGGTAACTGATTTCTCCAAGGTTTCATACAAAATATAGGTGTTTTTTTGTTTGTTTGTTTGTTTTTTTACAATGATACTGGACTTTCACATATAAAGAAGTCCTGTATTGGTAAGCAGGAAGTAAAGGTTAGCTGACACTCTTTTCACCTTTGGATTGACAATGTGTATTCTCCTGATCTGCTGAATTAGAGGCTATGGCTAATCTGAAATAACAACACCATAAAAGACAATATAACTTAATTTTTCCCTGTTTTGAAGTGAACTGAATGAATGGACCCACCTGGAAGATGCTAAATGCCTAATTTTGAATTCCCTAAAACATCAAATTCTATGTAACCTCTTTATTTTTCACATCTGGAAAATCACCATGCTTTGAAAACTTATAAAGTAAAGAACATAATAGTATATAGAAAAGACGTGGATCTCCAATGCTTAACAGGAATCAGTGGGACTTTAGGGGTAGGTGTGTCAGCCTTTGCTCATTCTACCCTTTGAGGCAGAGCTCTATTAACTTCAGCATGGTGCTTTTTAGTATTTTTCCATTGGAGATAAGTAAATTAGAATTATCTGGAGTCTGTTAAGAATAAAGGCAAAAAACAGACGACCCAAAAAGTCTGGTCCATCAATGTCTGGATGAGCTAATTACTTTCTGGAATGATGGGGGTAGTTGAGGCAAGAAAAAAGTATATCAGATAATAATAATGCCAAATACTATACTTTTTTTACTTTGGTAGAACAAGATGATGGCAGTGTGTTAAACAGCACTAAATGATAGAATATAATTTTATGATTATTTGATGAACACACTGAAAATGAAAGCTTTATAGTTATACTTAATTTTGCTACTAGTTCACACTTAATAATATTTTTAAAAGCAAGTATATCTCTTAAATGGAAGTAGTTAAAAATTAAGTGGCCTATCTTCTATACCCTGAGACAAAATCTCACAGTCAATGCATTTTGTAAGAAATGCTGCACGTACGCATTTTATACTCTATTTGTAAATATGAAATGATTTCTCCTCAGATAGTGATGTCCTATAATAAATTTGGCATAAGATTCATCAGTAACTTAGATTCTTTGCTAGGAAACAAAATTAGGAGATGCAATTGTATCATCAGGAATTAATGTCATTTTTAATGAGAGCTTCAACAGGAATATTGTATAGCATCTGGAGTCATGGATGACAGCCTATCAAGCAACCATTCTCTTCTCTTCTGGCAGTAATCCTTTGGGGGACTATTTTTACTCCATCTGAGGGGTTCATGTGGAATTCCACTGATGGGACCTAAGGATGACTGTGGCCCAGCCAGATAGTTATCATGTTTAATTGTTCCAGAGATGGGTGGATGGGCATGTGGCCCAATCAAAACCTCAAAAAAATTCTCTTTTCACTGGAGTTGCTGTACTGGGAGAATATGTCTGGAGTTCTCCACCCAAGGAGAACTTGCCTGAGAATGATGCCCACATAAGAAGGAAGAGGCAAAAGATATAGAGAGACAGTCTGGAGACAGAGTCTGAGCATCTGGATCGAGCTATTCCTAAAGTCCAGAATGTGCATGGATTCTCACTTACATGAGCTGCTGAAGCCGCCACCCTCAACACCCACACTCACTCACACACACACACATACATACATTTTTATTTTCTGCACAAGCCATTTCAATTGGATTTCTATCACTTGCACATAAAAGAGCCCAAATGAATAAATAATATACACATTATGAATGTGCTTCACACATTATAGATTGTCAAGTCAATATTTGTTAAAACTAAATTTCCAAACTGTTCCACTTACAAACCTCTTTTGTTTTGGGGGAGCTTGTCATACCTACAGCCTGTGGTGACAGAAGACTCCAGAGCCCATGGGTCCTGGTAGAAGCTCTTTCTGGATCACATTTTCCATTAGCTGGCTGATCCCTAGCAGAATCCCAGAATATTCAGGTTTTCCCAGAACTTTGCACATGCTCTGGGTAGATCAATTCCCTCCTTCCAAGGCAAGCTGAATACTAGGAATTAGCTTCAGGCCTTTGAAGCTCATTTAGGAGATCAGAGTTGAATTTCCCAAAGGGTGCTACCCAGAGCATTAGTTCCAATGGGTGTCCATTGGAAAGAAAAAAATGGATAGCCCATGGTCAAGTGACTTAAATAGGTTTGTTTACTGGAGGACTTCTCAGAGCACTGATACCAGTACATACTGTGAGTTTTCAAGAAGGGCCACCACTAGGAAATATTTGGTCATTGGGATCTTTCTTTCATCTTTGGGTCCTGTAGAATATGCTTTGGATAGTGCCAAAGCACGACTGTAATTTCTGGTCATAAATGCCCGAGTGGCTTGCAAGGATTTACTCATCAACCAACAGCAACAAGGAAAAAGGCAGAGTCACACAATACTAGGAGCACAGACTTTGTGACTTCTCAAGACCCGGACTCGAATCTGACACCATCATTAGTGCTCCAAGACCATAGAAAATTATATAACTATGTTTATAAGGCACATATGTAAAATTCAGAATCATTATTTATCTCCTAGAACTGTTTTTAAGCCTAATACAGCTAGAGCATAGTCCAGTATGTATAACTCAGACCCATAGTTAGATTGATGTATGCTTGAACTCCACTTCAACCACGTAAGAGCTGTGTGACCATGGTAAGTTACTTAACCTACTTAAATGTCAATTCCACCTTTTGTAAAATGGGGTAGTATAATAAATGAGGATTAAATCAAATAATGCATATACAGTAGTTATTGCAATTCCTGGTGTTCACTGCAATACCAACTGTTATTTCAAGTTGAATATAAAATTACTGTTTTGTAGGTTAAAAAGCTATTGAATAGCAACAATTTCATATGGTTCATCGTCATATTATGTGAAGTGTCTCGCATAGTGTCTGGCAACCATTCATCATTTGTTTATGGGGCTATCAATATTTATTTAGTGCTTTTTTTTTTTTTTTTGCACAGGCAGCCAAAGGCAGGATGGAAAAGTGACTAAGACCCAGTCCTTGCCCTCAAGAAATATAGGGTAGATTGAAAAGGTAGACATGAATAGCTAACTTTTTTACTTACTCTTATCTTGGATGCATAAAGTGATGACCATAAAACAAGGCAATTAAGAGCAATGAGAGAAATCTATGCAATTTGGTATGGGGTCACCAAGAAGAGGATTCAAGAGGTGCTGAATTAATGATGGCTATTATTCTCAACGCACAAAACTGGCACATAGTTGGGATCAATGCATGCTTTATGAGTTAATTAATTAATCAATGAGCTTCCATAAACTACTACAAATTGTTTATTGTCAAGAGTTTTCATCTATAAGTGACCATAATACAAACATATGGATATGCTCAAGTTAAAATACCCCACTGAATATGGAATTATAATTTCATTATATTTTTTCATTTATCCTAACAATCTCTCCTAAAAGAATGCCCAATTTTAAAATGCAATGCAAAGGATTTGGATTATGTCAGAGGAACAACTATTTCCTTGGTTCCTCCATATTATATTGTCATAATGGAGATAAGATACTACACAACAAGAATTTGTTCCCAACCAATGGTCCTACATTCCAAGACATGTTCTGTAAGTTTTTGCATTCTGAATGTGGTCTCTGTTAAGTTGGTTCACTCCATTTCCACTTAGAAAGACCACATTGGCATAACCTGGGAGAATTTCACTTCCCTTCTAAGCTAACAATTACCACTAACATACCACAGGTATTTCAAGCTAGAAAATTAGTGGGGAAAAGCCTAGTAATATAATCAGAAAAGGAATATAATCAGATCCCAGTACGCAAATTGTTTTTTTTTACCTTGCAAACTCCCTCTTTCTGGTGTTTCAACTTTCAAAGGTTTATGGTAGTTTAAAGGCAATCCTCTTACAAGTGTACAAATTGTAATGATTATAGGAAACAAGTTGTAATTGTTTCTAGCAGGTTTTTAAGAGTCTTTGATGTTATGATTAGTGTTTTATATGTTAATATATTGATAGGGGTGCTTATTTGCTTGTTCTCTTGTGTGCTTTCATGGTTTCTAGGTTCAATGTGCAAATAAATCTTTGATCTCAGTAGGTCTAAGAGAAATTAAACATGAGAAGCACAAGGTTTTGCAGTATTTACGAAGAAGCGAGATTAGGGGTTTCACTATAAGAGCACAGAGCTTGAATGTGAACAGTGTCCAAAATCACACCACACACAAGGAAGGCCCTGTGTTATGGGAGAGCCGGTCCCATGATATGCCCTCATGGAGTTACAGCTCCTGTGCAGCCAGGGCATAGCTATATGAGGCAGTCTAGGTTGATGTCACACTGAGCGAATCAAAGGCAAGGCTCTGCAAGCCAGCAGCTTCCTCTCTCCCGTTTGCCTCCTGCCCTTCAGAAATCACCATGGGGAAGAAGCCTCAGTCTTTGCAATGGTTTCATTTTCAGCTCTCCTCTCATCATACAGGATTTAAGAAACAGACTGGAAGGGAGTACCTCCTGGAGCATGCACCTTGACACGGATTGCTACATTTCAAAAGGAATTTACTTTTGATAGATAATGCCATGAGAGGAAACTGGGATTTCATCAAACCAGGCCTATCAATAAAACTGCAAGGGAAGGGTACCAGTCAGGCCACGCCAGTACAGGATGTTGATAAATGTATACGGTGCTAAGTAATTAATGGCCTGATACTTTTTTCTCGTATGTACAGGAAGAAAACAACTGGCCTTACTGAAAATACAGGTTGGAGAGGCTCATAAGGGAAAAAGGAAGAGAAAGGATCGAATTTTCCTTTGTATTCCCATTCCAGCTCGTTCTGGTGGTGTTTTGCAGTACTTAGGTTTCAGTACTTCCAGAGAGAGAGGGAAATGATCCCGTGTTTACCTTTGCTGTACACAATACAGTTGTTTTTGTTGTCTTCCACTCCTTGCCAAGTCACATCCAGCAGCCACTTGGGACCAGCAGTCAGCACCATTGGGACCTGAGCCTTTGTCTTCTGTAGAAAGAATGATAACAAACAGATGCCATTTGCTTTAGCTGATTAAAAACTTGAATAACTGTACTAATCATTTTATTTTTACAAACAACTAAATCTCCCAAACCATAATCCAGGTCCTTATTCCCCTGTCTCATAATATCTTTTTAAGACTACAGAGGCTGTACAGCTTTACTGCTTTCACTAATCTGATGGGTAGAATTATTATCACGGATTTTATTCCTAAATGATACTGGATTAGATCTCTGAGATTAGACAGATCTCTTGTGGCTCTGAATTATAAAGAGAATGCAGATGACTTTCATTGCAAAGAGCAGAGTGTTTAGAAGTGAACTTTAGACACATTGTACTTTACTATCAACAGGATCTCACTATTTCCTGAAACAGACAGGAAAGAATTTAAAGAATCAGGATCCATTTCAAAGCTTCATCCTGAGCAACATTTATATTAGAGTAGGAACTTATTCTGAATGAATAATGGAATCCACCCCAGTTCCCTTTGCTAAGTGAGGCTACCAGTCTGACTGTAACTGAAATAATAATAATGCTAATGATTCACCAGGCTTTGTCTCCAGAAAGACTATAAAAAAGAATCTTTTTTATTTGAATAAATTCAAATGCTGAGCGACTAAAGCATAACATCCCTTGCTCTGAGAAGCCTAGAAGCAGAGAGATAAGTGTTGACAGTCCTAACAAAATGTTTTGGTGTACATTTTAAGTTTAAGACTGAAAAGGTTCATCATTTGGGGCTGTCTGGCACCCCAATTATTTGGTATAACTCTGTTGATAAATTTACATGGTAGGAAATAGGCTTGGGGAGGAAATAAGTAGCCTTAGTAAAACTCTGTTTCCTGATGAATCACAGAGAACTGGCATTCAAACCATTATCATTTAACAGCCATGTTCTATATACAAATATCACGAAACCACAACAGAGTACAATATCAGTGTCTCAATGTAATTCTTGAACTGAATTTTCACCTAGGTATGATCCTGCCAAGGAGGTCTCAGCCATTCTGGAACCTGCCCACATGTTACATGCTATCACAAATTTTCCATATTGGCATAAATAAATATACACTTGAGGAGTTCCATGTAATCTGGTGATTTCAAACCTCTCAGGAATCTGGGAAACCCATTTCAACTGCCACATGACAACAATGAAAATGCATGAGACATCAATCCATTGTTGACTGCAAAGCCATGTTAAAAACTATGCATGAAATGAATGTGACCTATTACCTGCAATATCAATAATATTAAGAGAGGTAATAAATGCTGTAAAATATACTATTTAATGGAAACATCTACCACGATGGATAAATTACAAAAAAGAAGTTTGAAAAAAATTTTCAAATATTATCCACAAAAGTTAGTACACCAGTAAATTATAAGAAATACCAGTGTGCTGGGTTTTGATACTTATATTTTGATTCCTTTTAAAGCCTTAATTTTCAACTAGATATCTTAATAATTGGCAAGCATAACTATAAAACACAGTCATATTGGGACCTTGTAGGAAAGAAGTAACTTTATAATTTTTTTAACAACCTAAGCAAAAATGGTTTTTCTACAAATTTCTAACCAAAATGGAGGCCAATGCAGACATAGTATTAGACTCAATTGTTAAAACTTGATTATTATTTCCTGAGTCGTTGGTCAATTTATCCCTGTCCTTATCAGTCTGGGAAACTATTTTAATGATTTCCATTTTCAAAATAGAGTGAGAGGACAAATTCCTTAAATCTCAAGTAATAGTGACACTATTAGGTCTTAATAGTATATTTTTCAGTTGTTTTACTACCAGAGCAACAGTTAAGACCACAGATTAGTGTCTGAAGGTTTCCAAGCAGTAGGCAGAACAAGTCATGGGAGGGAGTCCACTATCTCAATACATTCATGTTGGGGCATTTGAATAGGCTTATTTGTAACATCTGCTTTCTTCCGATTTTAAATGACAGATTTCAACAACAGGCACCTTGGCCCCCATTTCTATTGGAGTTTCTTAATTCATGGGAAGGATATGTTTTATGAAATTATTTAGTCTCTATACTCCATGGTTTTAAAGTCACATGAATCTCAACACAGAAATCAGCTATTACAACTGTCCATAAGTAATATTAGAAATAGATATTGATTGCTTCAATTTTATTAACCATAGGGAGATCTTGCAGCATAAAGCATATTCATTGATCTTCCAATATATAATTTCTCATTTATTAAACAAACAAACAAACCAATCCAGTCCTGTACTTGTTGCTAGGAATAGGAAGATGAGCAGATTTTTTTTTTCTGGTAAAGGATACAAATACATAAAAAAGACATTGAAAGAATATATATTCAATATAATGTGAATAGTCCCATGGTAGGAAGTGCACAAAGAAATGCATAAATTGTTTGGGGGTCAATGAAGGACAAGAGAGAAATGCCTGTCCCGTGCAGTACAAGAAGATGCCACAGAGGAGGCGACATTCGGGCAGGATCTTAAAGGATAAACAGGAAGGATTTTCAGTCTCTGGTAATAGCATGGGCAAAGGATTGAGCCAGCTGTAGATAACAGAGTAGTGTGTACAGGAAATAGTGAGTAGTTCTGGGGTTCTTTAGTGTAGGTTCTTCTTAAGTGCTTAGAAGTGTAGCTGGTATGTAGAAAGCACTAGATAAATGTTGGCTATCGTCAGCATCATCTATATTGTTATCATTACCAAAGAGTAGAAAAGATATAATGGTATACTTTCCAGAAGGGCTAGGTTAGAAACTGATCTTGAAGGCCTTTTCATATTAGGCAAAGCTTTTGTCCTTAATTCTATAAGTAGAGAGAAACCAGTGAGGATTTTTAAGCAGGAAGAATAAGAGCACTACTATTTATTCTATTTGTGCAGGCATTTGCTTACTTATATATATTTTCAGATAAGGAAATTGCAGCTCAAATATTTAACAATTTCCTTTAGGTAAAAATAGCTAGTAGAAGGCAGATCCAATATTCAAATTTAGCTCCATTTCTAAATACTACCACCCCTGTTTTGCCTAGGACCGAAGTGTTTTCCAGGACTCTGGACTTACAATGCTAAAACCAGAAAGTCCTGGGCACACCCCGACGAGCTGTTCATCCCCATACTACTCCCATTCAAACAATATTAATAGTTCACACGTATTGAGCACTTTCTAAATGTTCAGTGTGGAGGAATTATCATTCCTCCATTAAAGGAATTATCATTTTTTAAAATTTTTACAACTCCAGGAATTAGATACTAACATGTCCTCCCTTTTGTACATAAGTAAATTAAGCGTTAGAGGCTTGAATGTATGGTACAAATAAAAACGGTTGATTTGTATATTTCTTTAAAGGTAATTTAGGCATTATGTATTTTAAGACTTTGGGAAACACTGATTACATCTGGGCACAGGTGGTATCTGACTCATTTAGAAAGTGAATTGAAGGGAAAACAATTTCTTTTATTCCAAATCAATCAGGTAAAAGAAAAAATGTAGCAAAGAGTTGCAGAAAGCTATACCCAAGGTATAAAGTAAATAATAAGCAGATAAAAAATCTCAAGGGACCAGTTATTACAGTTTTGAGTCAACTTTTGTAGAGACTGACTGCCTTCAAAGAAGATTACCAAGTGTGAGAAGGAGGGAGTTAGCCAGGATTATATGAAATCTACACTCCAGCAAAATCCATGAATAGAAAATAACAATACGATCCACATTGATCATTTGGTTCACATCCCCATGTCTCCTTCTAACATAAGGATTCATAGAATTCTAGAAAGGTAAGAACTGGAAGCAACTTTAAAGTTCAATGAGTTTAATTCCCTAATTTTACAAATGTGGAAAATAAGGCTAAAATGTTTGTCTAGCATCCCACTTATGGTACCACTGGCACAACATATTGGTAAAAGAGAGTATAATATAAAAGTTGTGGTAGGCAGAATAATGGACCCCCAAAGATACCCGTGCCCTAATTTGTGGAACCTGTGAATTTGTTACCTTATTTGACAAAAGCGATTTTATAGACGTGACTAAGGTTAAAGACCTTGAGCAGGGGAGCGTAGCCTAGATTACCCAGGTGGACCCCATCTAATCACATGAGTCCGTAAAAGTGGTAGATGAAAGCTGACCGGTAGATTAGAGAGATAGAATATGAGAAGGACTCCACCTGCCTTTGCTGGTTTTGTAGATGAAGAACTGGGGCCATGAACCAAGGAATGTGTTGGCATCTAGAATCTGGGAATAGCCCTCTGCTTGTAGGCAGCAAGAAAATAGCGACCTCAGTCCTATAATCTCAAAGAATGGAATTCTGCCATAATTCTGGAGGGAGCAGGAAATGAATTCTCCCCAAAGCCTTCAGAAAAGAAGGTAGCTAGCCTACTGATCATCTTAATTTTAGCCCAGGGAAACCACAATTAGCAGTTTGGCAGTTTGATATAGTTATGAATTCCAAAAATAGATATTGGATTACACTTGTAAACTGGTCTGTTAATCTGGGCATGATTAAGTTATGATTAGGGCGTTGACTGGGCCACGTCAGTAGGGCATTGAGCCCCACCCCTTGGTGGGTGGGGAATCAAATATAAAAGGCATGGCAAAGGACAGAGTTGGAGTTCTGATGTTCCAGTTTTGATGCTGGAGCACGGGGAGGCCAGCAGACGGAGGAGCTTGGTCGTAAGGAAGAAGAGAAGGCCCCGGGATGGAGATGAGCCATTCACCTGAGAGTCTACAGCTGACCTTGTGGAGATAGCAGAGGAGCTGAGCCCAGAGACAAGCAAGACCCGGGAAGAGAGGAACCCAGGAAGCCTGAACCCTCGCAGACATCAGCAGCCATCTTGCTCCAACATGTGGCAATAGACATTAGTGAGGGAAGTAACTTATGCTTTATGGCCTGGTAACTGTGGACTTCTATCTCAAATAAACATCCTTTACAAAGACCAACAGATTTCTGGTATTTTGCAACAGCACCCCTTTGGCTGACTCCATACCAGACTTCTGACCTACAGAACTGTAAGATAATAAATTTGTTTTGCATTAAGCCACTAAATTTGTGCTAAGTTTGGCAACATAAGAAAGTAAATACAAAAGGCATTCAGATTTATTGATTTACAGGGAAATATAAAGACTTAAATTTCCTCTCAAATGTGTTTAAAAATGTGAAATACCTTTCCCTTAATTAGAATAAACACCATATTTACATTATAATTCCACAATCATTAGATATGCTCAGTGTCATTCTTTAAAGTACCAGCATATACATAATGGTGACTAATAATTCCTGCTTCTATAATCGTGTATTTAAAACATTTCCTGGTTAATTAATGATCTTGCAGTTGAGACAGAACATCACTGCTCTTAAAGTCAGATGATCCAGATTTGAATTAGATCTGGCAGGTTCTGTGACTTAGGAAAATGCTTAAACTTTCTGAACCTCAAAATGCACATCAGTGAAATGGGGTTTCTCTCTCTCTCAAAGGGTGGTTGTATAAAATACCTAGCATAGTGTTTAGTTCATTGTAGATGCACATCAAACATCTGCTGAATAGCTACATGAACAAATGCACTGACAAAATACAAAAGACATTTTTTGAATTCTTATTACTATTTCTCAGGCAATGGTAATATTTTTAGTAACTAGCATGGAAGTCAGGACAACAACTCTTTATTATGCAATTTAAAGGTTGTGGTGGTCATTAGTGGTACTGATCAAATATTTCCAACTGTCCACTTTCTGGGTAACTTTTAAAGTTAGGCATGACCATATGACTTGACTTAACCCATGAAACTGAAAAGGTAATGATTTGTGTAACTTCCACGTGGAAGCTTTAAGAGCCAGTGGACAATTTACCATCCAGCCTTGCCAATGCCAAGGTGATGATGGAAGCAGAAAAGAGGTAGAACCCTAGGAAACACAATGGTCATGTGGCATGAGAAAGAAAAAAGGTATTTAGGTAAAAAGATGTTGAGATAGTAATGTTGCTTGAAACCTGAGCAAAGTATAGCTTATCCCACTTAAACAAAAGGTTTCTTCATTGTTCCATAATGAAATAACCCAAGGGCTTTTCCAGGTTGAAGTTTGCACTTTATATCCAGGCAGTCACATTCAGTAATAAATCAATTCAAGATATATAACAGGAGCCCTCAATTTCAGTTAAACTAGATTTTTTTAAAAAGTAAAAGAAACATTGTACACTTTTGAGACTCCACATTGTAAATTAGAAAATCTGTACCCCTGGACACTGTTTGAACCCAGAGTTTCACATTTAGACAGCCTGTAACAAGACAAACTTGACAAGGACAAACTGGGTCAAAAGTGTCATTTCTTAGGAACAATTAGAATCATCTAATGTAGATAAAAGAGGTCAAACCAGCATCCACTTCTCACTAACCTTTGGAGTTACTGGACTGACAAAGGAGGTAGCCTTCTATAAATGTGTATACTCAAGCCAAAAGGTTAATGGAGATAAAAGTAGACAGCCCAAAGGTAAAGAATAGAGGAGAATTCTAAACCCAAGAAGCTAGTGACATAATGTTGTCTTAAGGATTCCAAATTTTTGCTAAAAATATTTAAGATTTCCAAAATGAAGGTTAGGAAGCAATAGAAGTCACAGGAAAATCTGACCCATGAGATGAGTCTGATGTTACTCTCCTTTTAGAAGAACTAGAAGTGTCAATTGATGGAAAAGTTGGTCTCCATTGATTTTATTTTGGGAAATATAACAAAATCTTATTGGAGAATCTCAAGCCAATGCCCTCAGGTGCAGTTTGCTACCAATGAAAATGCTCTTGGTGTGTTGCTTCAATAACAGGGTAATATGTGAAAAGAGCTGAGGGTTGTTTGGCAAAATGTTATTGTTTTAATTATTTGTATTTGTTTCTGTTCACTGAGCTCTAAAAACAGTCTGTAAAGATATAGAAAATTTTCAGCATTCCTGTAGACATCTGCTTTTATAGTTAGGTAGAAAAAAATATATAGTATTTATATATTTATATTTATACACACACACACACACACACACACACATATATATACACACATATAGATACGTGTGTGTATGTGTATGTAATCTTCATTCCTTGGCCCTTGGGAATGCAATCCATTCCCCCACTAAAATGAATTATTCTCTACATCTAAATGTGCCATACTACCACAGGGATAATTTTACACAGAAGTTTCAGTTAATGTATCTATGCAGTTCTCTACACTGGAATTCAATGCAAATTCATTCTGACTCTCACAAAAATATTTTATCACCCTTTTTCGATGTGAAATCTCTAGTGATAGTGAGCTCGAATTTAAAAAGTCCCTTCAGGGAGTGAATGTGGCTGAAGTGGTTGAGAGGTCCTGGGTTCAGTTCCGGATGCCTCTTGAAAAAAAAACCCAAAAAATCAACAAGCAAAACAAACAAAAAAACCAACTCAGAGAAATTGATGTGACTCAGTGATTGAGTGCCGGCTCCCCAAATACGAGGTCCAGGATTCATTCCCTGGTACCACAAAAAAAAAAAAAATTCCCTTCACCAACATCCTGTCCTATGGTGGAATAACAACTTAAAATCTTGGATTAATTGCAGTGGGGAGAAGTGCCAAGTAATAATTCATAGCCCTATACAATAATATTTTCAATTCTGGGCATGGTATATAATTTAAACACTATTGATTTGATTAGAACTATAAAACTTTTTGTATGATGATTTCTACCCAATAAAACTATACTTTTTAGGAAATATCCTCTTAAAAATATTTAGGAAACTATAAGCTTTTACTTAGATGCTACTGAGACGAAGAATTTTTTTCTTTCAAAAAACAGAATATCACTCTAAGCTACATAAATGGAATCATTCTGATCTGTGTTGTCCTGTAGCTCAATGTTATTGGTACAATGATATGAAAACAGGTTCTCAGAGATAATACCCAAATATTCTTTATGCCAAGTGAATGTCAGGTATTCAGACATGACTAGGTACATAAGGCAATCAAAATCAGGTGTTTCCATTTAAAAACAGTGAAATGACCATTGAACTGCACTGGGATATCCTGTGTGAGAGTTTCAGTCTTCCTTTTGTCTCCTGTCTCTAAGGGCAAGGTCTGTGCTGTGTGTGTATGTGTGTGTGTTACACAACCAGATTTAAACAAGTAACTTAGACGACTTCCAAGCATATACAACAGAAAACCATTTTATCTACAGTTATCGTTTGGGAAACAAAATTCAACCTAGAAAGGATTATCAAAATTGCATTGGTTGAAAAAAATTGATGTGCTGTACACATTTTCAAGCTCAAGCTTAAAGATATTATTACTGTTAAATTAAAATAGGTGCAAAAACCAAATGGGAACTACATTAGTAATATGCTATAACAAGAACCACTAGATGCTACCATTAGACACAGGATAGATTTATTTATAGAAATCCCAGGAAGGTTTCATTAGCATAGTATTTTTCCTTGAGCACAGTTCTACTAAATATCTGCTAAGGACAGCATGAGAGTGAAATTCCAGAGAACTTTTGCTAACAAATGTCTTCAAGTTTATTGTGGTATGTGGGATCTCGAACATAACAGACTTTCCAAAAACAAAATGAGTGTGAAATAAAATGATAGAATCCTTGGCTATTATCTCCATACTCCTAAGGTTTGAGACAGTTTTCTCTCTATGAATTGAAAATTTAAATAATCATTATCTGATTATTTTTAAATTCTTATTTTAAATAATGATGATCTGAGGTATATTTGCGTTTAGTTGTCAAAAATGTTGAAACACATCATCTTAAGAGTCAGTGCTTAAATATAAGTAATTTCAGTATAAGAAATAATGATCTTGTTAAGGAAGGGGAACTCAATTCCATCTTTAGAGGTCATTGAAAACAATTTCTTTGCTACCAAATTAAAATAATTGTTTCATGATATTTAGAAAAATAATATGAAATTATTCAAGATTACTCACCCTAAACATACAGATATACCCTTTTTCAAATAGGAGAAATCTCTAAAAAATAATAAATATCTAAGTTATCTAGGTATTTATTATACTTTCTTTTTCAAAAAAGAATATACTCATTTCTCTTTTCCTTTTGCCAACTTCACTCCCACAGTCTCATCTGTTCTCCACTTACATTTGGCTCCAAAGGAGGAACTACTCCCTCCAAGCTGGCAACCATTAACTTCAACCTTATATTTTATACAGCTCTGAAAGTCACACAATGTTTAAGGAGTGTTGTTTTGCTCCTGGCAGAATTTCTGGGTTTGCAAAGAGTGCAATGTGCAAAAGAGTGTCAGTGTTGAAATCCTGAGAGGGGAACAGTACATTACTCTGGAGTAGCCGTCCTTCCATAGGCTGTCACATAAACCTGGAGGGGTTCAGGGATCCAGTACCCTGGTACCAGCTGCGTGACCTGGGGCCGGTCACTTAACCTCCAAGGTCTCCTTACTCTGTAAGATGATCCCATATGTTTTTACAGCTTGATAACAATATCATTACAAGACTTTCTACTATAGAGTTTTAGTCAAGCTGAGACTCAAATCCTGAGTTTAGAGAAGAGGATCCATAGGAAGATTCAACACATCAGGCTTATACTTACTTAGAACTTAAGGAAATGATATTTGTTGTTGGTGAAGCAGTAAATAAAGCCTTTTTTTATTTTTATTTTTTTAGGAGGTACAGGGGATTGAACCTAGGACCTCATACATGGGAAGCAGGTGCTCAAACCACTGAGCTACACCCACTCCCCAAGCCATTTTAATTTATATTGTATTGGTATTTCAACCCTCATACAAAGTGGGTATGCCTAAAAGCCACAGTTTGAAGAGTTCAAAGAGTATATATACACATTCAAATTTCAATGGTCTATCTACATAAAATTAAATTAAAATAAAATGTTATTTCTACACAAAATTCTCTTTTTGAGAATTTCCCCAAAGCCATTTTGGGAAGAGAGCTGGTGCACTACCCTGCAAAGGGCATACTCAGGTGCTGAGATAAGTACATCCCTCATGAATTAATCCATGGCAATATATAAGGAAATTTTCAACTACTTTTCAGACTGCCTCCTTGTTATTATCCTTATAGCTAATCTTCAGTTAACAACAACCAATCAAAACAAAAACAAAAGAAACAAAGAAAAAAGACATATCCTGAAATTAATATTAATAGTTCATTTAAAAATCAAATATAAAAGTTTTTATCTTTCACTTACATATTGTTTTCATGATCTGTATACTTATTTCCCTCTATTGCCATGAATTATTAAAAACTCACCTATATTTTCAACTTAAAATACACCTAATATTTTGATTTAGATTTCTGAAATTGATGGGGAGAATCTATGGCAAAGCTGGGAATATAGAAATGACAAGAGGGGAAAAAGCAGAATTGATAAACCATATAGTAGGTGTTGAGTTAAACACAGTGCCTTCTTGGTAAGGGTGATTTCCCCTGAAAGAAGTTACTGAGGTCAGGTGTAAAATCTTAAAGGCGTGGCAGAGAAGTTGGTAGAAGTGAAGAGTGCTACACAGTAGCTGAAGAAAGGATATCTAATCTGTGAAATATTTTAAAAACAAAAATATTACAAACACTTAAATATCTAAAACAATTCTGACTATGAACGTTCTTTTCAATATTTTTTACTCATCAACAGATTCAGAAGGACTATACTAATTCTGCATTCAGATAGTAAAAGCCAAGTACCCAACTCAGTAGGGGTGGCCGTCCCTCAGAGAGGCAGGCTTACTTACTTTCCATGGGGGAAAATCAAGGAGATCAAGACTCTAACCAATAAATCAGATTTACTTTTACACTCTACCAACCCAGGGGACCTTTGTTCAGCTGGGCTGAGGCAACTAATGGAGCATTTTATGAAGTCAGAACCAAATGAGAGATGAATATTAATACTGCCCCTGGACAAGTTTGCAAAATCTTATTTTTTATGGTTACTAAATGTTTATGGGATGCTGTTTATGAGA
Source organism: Cabassous unicinctus (assembly GCA_029593785.1). Lineage (NCBI taxonomy): Eukaryota > Metazoa > Chordata > Mammalia > Cingulata > Chlamyphoridae > Cabassous > Cabassous unicinctus. The sequence goes on from JAQZBX010029959.1 coordinate 17,281, forward strand.
GGCAATAATTCTGTGCTCTTTGTACACCTGAAATTTTAAATAAAAATATTTAGTTTCTTAATCAGTTACTTTTAAAAGACTTCTCAGCCATAAGAGGAAAATTGAATTGTAGTAACTGCTTTCCTTAATCTCTATCATATTCTTTGAAAAAGAACCAAAATATGAATGAAGGCATATATGTGAATGTTGGAAAGGATATTGAAATAATTTTAAAATCTCTATTAATACTTGATGATCAGGTGAAATACCAGTGGGTTAAATTCTGCATTTATTGCATGGGAATTAGATTAAAGTTTGGAACAAATTGGTTATATTGTCCAGATGTGGTTCTTGCCATATAAATGCAATATAACCTTATGTATAAAATCATTCCAAATAGTAATACCTAATCAACATTACTTTTGGATTTTTCTGTATTTCTGTTTTGAGATCCTTATTTAATCATGCTTTAAAATTAATTATTTTATAGTTTTATAGAAGTATATTAATTATTCATTCAATAAACATTTATTGAGTATCTGCTACATAGAAAATTCTAAGAAAAGAAAGATCAGTTCCATTTCCTCTCACAATGTATCAATAATAACAATATCTAAATGACATACACACAAATTAAGTCAATATTAATAATCAGCTTCATTATATTTTAATGATATGACTGACCCATTAGGAAACTGAGAGCATATTTGATGGTCTGTGACTAAAGGACAGTGTAGCAACAGGTGAAAATGGTTAATATCCTATTTTTTAGGGCTAGACAGGAACTTAAAGACACCTTAGGCCAACACTTATTTTTCCCCCAACCCACCCTATTATTATTTTTTTTAATATATTTTTATTACAGAAGTTGTGAACTTACAAAACAATCATGCAAATATGTAGAATTCCCACACAGCACCTCTTCACTAACACACCACACCGTGGTGGAACATTTGTTATAGATTATGAGATAATATCATCATACCACACATTTGGCACACTATTTCCATACCCTACTGTCCATTATCACACAGTACATCTTTGGCATTGATGCAAGAATATTACAGAATTGCTGTTAACCACAGTCCATAGGTCACACCAGTTGTAGTTTTTCCATGCTTCTCCACATTCCCACCACCCTGCAATAGTGACATATATCTGCTCCAGCTCACAGAAGGACAGTCTTGCATCTGTACCATCAACCACAATTCTCATCCACCTCTGGGTTCACTGTGTTATTCAGTCCCTAGATTATTCTCAAGCTTTTTTCAACTGACATTTCCATCCCTAGACTACCCTTCTCAGCCACAATCCCATTTATAAACCAGCTGCTACTCACTATAATGCCAACACTTTAATTTTATAGTTAAAGACAATGAGGATCTCTCCAATAAGGATTGAAAGTCCATAAAATATGACTTCTATTTTCAGTAATTATATTTAAACCCTAATTATAAATATATTTATAAATAAATATTTTGGTTTAGGCCATTTAACTATACACCTATCAAACACCAGTTTATATACACCCACTTAAGTACGCTTACCATTAAATAGATCATAAAAATAAATTGAAAAAGACAGTTGCTACTTGGATAAACTGAAATATTTTGTGAAAAGTAGCCAAGATGAATTGTGTATATATTATTTTAAGTGTATTCTCCTTATCTCATTTAATATGCTTCACCAATTGTTAAGGGGAGATTTAGAAAGTATACTTTTTGCCAAGCAGACTGAGTTTGCATCTCCTCTGCATCCCTCAGCAGCTATACAACCTTGGGCAAGTTAGTTTACTACTCCATGACTCAGTTTCTTCATCTCTAAAATAAGTAACATAAAAGCATGTATGTCATTTCGAAGATTGAATGAGTTAATACATGTAACGTGTTTAAAGCTGTACCAGGCATGTGATTAAATGTACATGTTTGGCTGTTGTTTCTAGTATTCTTAAGGAAAAGTATTTACATAGAATTGCAGAATTCCCAGAGAAACAAGAATTTCGGTTGGCTGGAAAATCTACTATATACCCTAATATTTGATCTATAAAATTTTACTAAGCATTAACTATGTGCTAAAAATCTAGGTGCTACTTATCTTTAAATTAATCTTTACAACAATTCTATGTGAAATGTGTGTCCAAATGCACATCTCTAGAAACTGCCTCACATGAACTGACTCCCATTTTTCTCTTAGTGAGCAAATCTATGAGAAACTGAATTCTTTTCAGGGTATTAAAGCAAAGAGAATTTTCCTAGAAATTGTGTTAAATATCAATTTTTCATGTCCATGAAAACTAGCTTAAATGATCTTCCGTGAGTCAGTGGTTAGCAGTTTCTGCTTTACATTATGCATGATTCCTAGCTGTACTTTGTATAAGCTAATTGCATGGTGCCTCATTAATAATCTTCAGGATTTTTCTGAGCTGTGAAATTTATAGCTTTTGTAAGGTGAATTATTTCTCACATTTGCACAGTTTGGGGCCTGGAAGTCCAGTTCAAAGTCCAAATATCAATATCAGGAATCAAGTAGGAATAAGGACAGCAGAACTGAATAAAGTCTAGTTAATGAAGCAAAAATATGAAAATAAGATACTATGTTTTAATATGCTTGTTTTTATGACTGAAGCAAATATACCAGTATAGATGCCTATAGCTTAAAATGGATAAGAATAGTCTTACATGAATGTTTTCAATCATAAACAGAATTCATGATGGGACCTAAGACTGCACAAGAACAAGTGAAAAACGGGATTCTCCTGATGCTCAACTGGTCAACAAACATAGTGGGGCATAGTACTTTGGGGTGAGTCCAGCCAGCCTTCATGCATTCATCCAACTCTTTAGAATTACTGGATACACCCACGGAATGAACCCAAACTGCGTCTGAAGTCTTGGCTCACTAGTGGAGGATTCTTTGCTTAAACAAATACCTCTGTCTAGGATTAATTAATGCGGTAGATTGAATTATGAACCACAGCAGAAACAAAATCTTAATCTCCATTCCTGTGGTTGTGAAAGTACACAGGACATTTACAGGGCCCCTTGAATATGTTACTTTTAGTTAAGGCATAGCCCAACTGAATCAGGGTAGGACTTAATCCATATTATGACGTTCTTTATAAGCAGAAGAAATTGGAGAAGATCACAGATGCCAGAAGTCAGTGGAAACAGGAAAAGCAGACACCTGGAGAGAGAGGGAGAGAGCCATGTGATGGGAGGCAGAGGTGCAAGCCAAGGAGCCCTAAGGATTGAGGCAAGCCAGCACCAGAATACCACGGACTCCTGGGGGAAAGATGATGCCTTGATTTTGTACCTCTAGTTTCTGAAATTAACGCGTGTTGTTTAAGCCAAGCCATTGTGTGGTATTTGTCATAGCAACTCCGGCAAGAACAAGCCAAACTAAGACAATTAGTGTGTTCTTCAGCAGGGCTGGTGTTGCTCACAAGTAGACTGGACCACAAACAGAGCAGCTTTAACTATCAACAGAACTTCCAAGGCAAATTGGGAGGTCAAAATAGCATAGAGGTGGGAAAAGGGTGGTTCTTGTGATAAGGGGTCTGAATCCAAACAGTTCTATTGTAATTCAAACTTTATTTACATTATATCACAATGTGTTTTCACACTGTGCAGAGCACAATGAATAAAAGGAACAGAAAACATAGTTCATAAACTTATGGACTTAATAGAGAGGTAATTAACACATAGCTAAAGCTTGGGCTCTGTAGCCAGAGTGGCTGTGTTAAATCCAAGCTTTGCTACGCATCCATGGTGTGATCTTGGGCAAGTGGTTCCACTTCTCTGTGTATCAGATTCCTTATTTGTAGAATGGGAAAAACAATACATTTTGGTGCTATTGTAAATATTAATACTTATAAATCACTTAGACTGACACCTGACAAATAGTAAGTTTTCACTTACAATTCTTACATATACTGATGCAGGGAAATGGGACACAATTCAAGAAATAGATTGCTGTGAAAAGTTCTGTGCCTAATTAATTTACTCTATCTAGGCATCAACAGAATGATCAATATAGTATAGATATAAATGTGTAAGAGATTTTACCACTTGGGCTAATCTTTTTGCTTTTTATCTACTTAACAGGTTGGCTAGTAGGGAGATAACCTCATCACTGCTAGCACAGTGAAAAGATTTTAATGGCAACTCAGTTACTTGAATAAAATATTACTTGTATGACGAAAAGCTCTACTTATTGATTACAAAATAATTTATTCTGTTTAAGTTACTTCAAAGTTCCTACCTATAGTTTTTTCTATTATTTATTAGATCTCAAAACTTGCTTAGAAGGCATTTGGGCAATATTTTGAAAAGGTTCTGGATGTTGAGAAGACAATTATGCCATTCCCTTGCTTGGACTTTAAATGGGACTCCAAATTCTCTATCTACTCAAAAATATAGACTATGCAATTTTTTCCTATACTACATGCTGCAACATAGCCATAAATTAAAAACCATAATCTTAATTACTTACTTCATGCTTTATATCTTCTCTCATTTGTCAATTACAATAACACCAAACCAAAACAAGCACAAGACAAACCAGAATCCCTCATAATTACAAAGATCATGACCTTTTCCTCAGCACCTCGTATTTCATGCTAGTTGTATATATTTTCATAGACATTGGTCTGGGAATTAAGGAAACTTACACTAAGTGGCCAGATTACCTTGGTCAAAATACATTACCTCTCTGAGTCAGTTTTCTCATTGGTAAAAGAAAAGACGAGGACTCAGAACCTTGGAGTAACTTCTGGCACTATAACTACATGTATTCTAGAAGAAACTCATGAAATTTAGACTTGTCTAATGTTTCTCCACTTTTTGTAACTCATGTTACTCCTCTCTTGATGTTAAAAACAAATTCATGGTCTCTTTTAATAATTGCATATATATATTTATAGTGGTTATAAATATATTAAAACAATGGAACAAAGGTACCTCCACCACTAGGAATGAAGATACAGTCCCTTCAACAAATACACATAATTCCATGCACACACCTTGATGTATTCTTGCTCTCCTCTGAAATGACATTTGAGAATCATACAACAATCTCACTAATTCACATTGAAATAGATTTTCCCTAATTCACCTCTGCAGAAAGGAAAAGCTAAACTACAAATTCAAATGGAGACGTTTCTGCCCCTTGATATATGTGGAGCAAAATGCCTTCATTTACTGCTCTTTTCTTTAATACATTCCAAGACTGTGCATCCCCAGATAAGGTAGTATGAGCATGTATTTTTATGTTATGCTATGGCTGTCTAAACCAAGTTCTAGTTTCCAATAACCAAGGCGGTAAGATTTTTTGTGTTTTTAATGTCACTAAAGGAGACGTATTACTATCCTTCACAATGCTGTAGAAAAGTAGTCTTCCATCCATAGTCACTCAGTGAATACTTTGAGATTGGTGTTGATAAGGGCACAACATACAAGGTACACAGAGCAACTTCCTTTTGGCCCAAATCACACTGCTCTACAACATATGGAAGTAAGTTTGGTAGCTTTGCACTAGACCAGTTTAAGATACCACCAAAGTAAACTCAATATATAAGTCTGGTTGATAATAAAATCTCAAACATGAGAAATGACAGTCATTTATTACACATAATGCTAAATGTGGATCATAAATAAACTGGAGAATTTTAAAAATCCCTCTCATTTAATAGCTATGAAAAACACTAAACATATGCAAGAAAATCAAATCATCTTGTAGTTATCCTGTCATAAAAGAAAAGATTTGAGGGGAAGGAGAAAGGGCAGGGAGTGAAAAGAGTGATAAAAACGAAAGGTCCAGCATGGGACTGGTGAGCATAGAGACCACGTTCCAATACGACTCAACAAACAGCTCTGATCAGAATCTAAAGTGATGGGAAACAGCCTGTAGCTTCGAGATTAGCTGGTTCACACTATTTCTGAGTTAAGCCAGCACAAGTAACAGCATGAATACATAATTATAATTATGCATCAGGTATGCATAATAATCTTAAAATCAGTAAACAAAGAAAAAGCAGGGCAATTTCTCAACTATTTTCTGGATACTGTTACAGAAGATTTTAAGAATGAATGACTCTTACTGAAACTTTTCACGAGAATTTGCAACCTTGAGGAAATAACCAAAGAACCAGTATTGCTTTAAAAGTGCCTTTTTGGAAATTCCACATGAACAACGAGTTAAGTCAGAAATATGCAGTAAGATATTTCAAAGTATATGAGGCAAACGCTCAGGAATGCTCATATTTAAAATACCCAGGCATGGAGACAGAAAAAATAATAAAGAAGTATCTTGAACTTTTGATATTTTCTAATAAAATAATGCATGCTCCTGGAATTGTTTTAAAAAATAAAACGATCTGTGTTTGACTGATATAAAACAGGCAAAAGAAACTAAAAGATGTGTTGAATGTAAAAATGGCAAGGGCGGATTTTTGTTTTTTTGGCAAGCTACCAGGTTCCAAAAATCTAACCATAAGAAGGTCTAAGCCGCATGTCTACAATTGTGATGTGAAGCCAGGTCCTTTCAGCTTTCCAAGATGCAGATGGAACTCCATTGAAAGGTAATAACCTTCCTACCTGGAAAGACAGTTATGTCACTTAGCAGCAGCCTTCTATTTTGCAGGCTAAATGATCTGATACTTTGGAACCCTAATCTTTTCTCATGGTACTATTTTTACTGCTCTGTTCTGGAACTTTGCCAAGTTCTCATTTTTCTTAAGAAAGCATTAAACTGAATACCATATCCTAACACGGGTGCTGGTAAACCTAGAGGCTAATACATTCTACTAGTACCTTGTCCCTACACAGGATTAGAGGCTAAGGATTCTTTGGAAAGCTTTTATTCTCCTTCCATGAGACAGAAATGATATCTAAAGTTTCCTGAAATTCCTCTCATATTTTATTTCTTCTTGCCCTACCTTCCCATCAAAGTCCGAGAAACCATTTAATATTCTTTTTTAATTCGTCTTTCCTTTATTAATTTTTCTTAGTATTATGTTTATTATTTTCTTCACCTAAAGCTCTTGTATCACTAAAATTCATCTTTTGATGCAGAATGCCTGGTACTTACTCCAATAATAATTATTTATGTTATCTATAATCATGTTCTCCAATGTTCTTTGATTTTCTCCTCCTTCCTTCACCTCTCTCTTGACCCCAATTGGTTTATTTTGCCCATACCAAAAAATGTGAAGAATGGCAACATCATTACTGACCTTAGTCATCTCTTGGCCACGTTGACATACTGAAGAACCAGTGAAAACCTCAAATTAAGTCATTCAATCACCAATTTTGTCTGTAAATTAATTTTTAGTAAATGTATAACTCTATTTCAGGTATAAACAATGAATCAGGAGATATGCACTGATCACCTACTATGGATAAGGACAATCACAGAAAAGCAATTATTTCAAAGATTACTGCAAGATTTCTAAGTGTGGACTGGGGTGAGGGAAAGGTTCAAGAATAGATGAGGGGGCATAAAAGCATTCCTCAGGCCATCACCGGGTTGGCCGGAGAATTGAAAGATGGGAAAGCATTGCAAAAGTGACTGGGAGGCTGAGGAAAGCGTTTTGAGAAAGTGCTGGACATCAACTCTGTCATGTCAGTGGTGATGATCCAAGTTTCACCTCTCTATTTAGGAAGATGAAAGGAATATGATACTTTTTTCACTAATTTTCTACATTTTCCCAATAAAATGAAAATCACCTTCTTTATTTCAGTGTTTGGAATATCTGTCTTTTTGACTATATCCTGGTTCACATGCTAAAATGTTTCAGACACACAGACAATTTAAATATGTAGTGACCCGTAAAAAAGAGAGAGTAAAGGAGACAGGAAAGTTCACAGACTTTCAATAATAGAGAGCCAAGTCTAAATATATTATTAGACACTTGAAAAATTCTCTCATATTCCAACCAAATGTTTATAGCATTTGTTCTGTCAAAGATTTTTTTTTCTGTATTGGTTGAAATGAGATTCTTATATTGTTAGTGGTAGATGACTGTGCTGAAGACCTTAATCAAACCAGAAAAAAATTAGTGTGAAATGATCAAATACAGGAGTCCTAGTTATAAATGGATTCTAAAAGTTCAATTGAAAATATACTGTTTGGAACTTAATATATAGTTTTCATCTTCACCAGTGTTTCTCAAACAAGATTCTGCAGATCCTGAGAGCCTTCAATATTTATAGGATTTTTTTCTTCAATTTGTTCTCATTTTGCTGCTAATACAACAAACACAAAAACAAACATACTTTTACCACGCCTAATGACAAACCATCTGTTTTATAGTAAAGAATCACATTTAAAATGGAATAATAATTTAGTTCCTTTAAATTGGAGTTTCTCAAATTGGAGTCCATAAATCCTTGGACAGCCTTGAACCTATTGTACTGGTTGTTTTTTTCCCTTTTTTTCTTGAGAAAGAATCGATATCTGACTCAAACTGAGCAAATAACTGGCAGACACCCAATTTTACAAATGGTGGTTAAGTTTGAGGGCTAGATAATAAGGTTATTTAGCTTTTAATATCAAAATGTATAAAATATGAATTCCTGTGTCCAGGCATAAGATTCATTTGTTACAGGAGGGAGGGAAAGTAAGGGAGAATTGTTTCCTCATCCTATTCTGGTCATAGGAAAAATTTTAATATGATTTGTCTTTTTTTCCTTTTGCCTCTTCCCAACCCATCTCTGTTACTGTCTCCTGAATGCTGAAATCATTCTACTCTGAATCTTGATGTTTTTGAGCTGCATCAACTTCCCCATAACAGGCTCCCTCATTTGAGGTATAGGTTTCCCATCTTACAAATTACACCATGTTCCAAAATGGCTGTACCAAAAAAAAAAAAAAAAAAAAAATCAAAACAAAAGACTTCTATTCATTCAGTGGAGCAGCTCTCAGAAGGAAAGCAATCTGGATCGAAGTAATTGAAATTAAGGTACGAATGATTGCTTTGCTGCTTATACTTCTATCATTATTAAACTATTCTTTTTTTTCAATTTTTTTCCTTTTTTCCAAATCTGGTCAGTCTTTATATCTTTCAAGTTTTTGTTTGTTCATTTAAGTTTATGAATCTTCGGGTGGCTCTCTTGGCTAAATATCTGATGTTTGCAGAATGGCAAAGGTGGAATTTTGGGTATTATTAAGTTACTCTAATAAGCAAAAGGAAGTTAGGCGCTGTCTGTAAATAATGTATAAACTCAATGACCACCAAAGCCTGACAGTGACTTCTGAGATGTTTTGAATAGGCTCATGGTTAGCAAGTTACTGCAGTGGAATGGGAATGACCTGTGCTCCTAAGAACTGTGCTCTTGTTGCTTCAGAGAGTAATTTCTAAAACTGCTGAACTCTGGTAGCGCCGCGTATATCCTGGCCCCACTATATATCACTTGTCACTAATTGGCAGCAGATGCTCCAGACAGATCTGGGCTTGGCAAACAGACTGGATAGTTCTTTCTGCCCTGAGGAAATCAGTCCCTCAAGGTGAGGCTTGGGGTGATGTGCAGATCAGTGTGTTGAGTTTGTATTCTTGCTATCCAGACTAACATTTGAGAATCACTAGTCAACTCTTTTGGATATTCTGAAAATAATTACTTTTCAAATGATTATTTTTCAATTCCTGATTTTAAGAGCTATATAGGACTTAGTAAACAATATGAAATAAGGTCATTTTACAGCAGCGTATACCATGCAGAACTGTGTGGGAGAGAGTGTGGTCTACGATGTGAACTGTGGTCCATGCTTAGTGGCAAAGCCCCAG
>JAQZBX010029960.1:0-27037 GCA_029593785.1 Cabassous unicinctus
GGAAGCCAAGAAGCCTGAACCCTGGGCAAATGCTGGCAGCTGTCTTGCTCTAACACGTGACAATGGACTTTGGTGAGGGAAGAAACTTATGCTTTATGGCCTGGTAACTGTGGACTTCTACCCCAAATAAATACCCTTTATAAAGACCAACCCATTTTTGGTATTTCACATTAGCACCCCTTTGGCTGACTAATACAGGAAGTGTCTGTGAAAAAGTGGTATTATTTCTTTGACTGACTGATTTCAGTGATGAAGCCAACTGGGCCTGGGCTTTTATTTTTTGATTACTGATTCAGTCTCTTCACTTGTTACAGATTTATTCAGACTGTTTATTTACTCTTGAGTCAGTTTTGGTAGTTTGTGTCTTTTATAAGACTTTGTCCTTTACATCTAAGTTAGGTAATTTGTTAGCATACAATTGTCCATAGTATTCACTTACAATCCTTTTTTATTTCTCTAAGGTCAGTAGTAATGTTCCTTCTTTCAGTTCTGATTCTAGTGATTTGAGTCTTTTCTATCCTTTTCTTGGTCAAATTAGCTAAAGGTTTGTCTTTTTCATTGATATTTTCAAAGAATTGGCCTTTAGTTGCATTCATTTTTCTGTTGTTTTTCTATTCTGTATTTCATTACGTTCTGCTCTAATCTTTATTATTTCTTTCTTTCTGCTAGTTTTAGGTTTAGTGTGCTTTTCCTTTTCTAGTGAATTAAGGTGGAATGTTAAATTATTAATCTGAAATCTCGCTTCTTTCTTAATATAGACATTTACAACTATAAATGTCACTCTAAGCATTGCTTTTTGCTGTATCCCATAAATTTTGGTATGCTATGCTGTCATTTTAATTCACGTCAAAGTATTTTCTGATTTCGTGTTTCATTTTTCTTTTACCTCATGTTAATTTAAGAGTGTATTGTTTAATGTCCACAAATTTGTTTGTTTCCCAAATTTCCCCATGTTTTTTATTTAAAATTTCTTCCCACTGTAGTTAGAAAACATACTTTGTAATATTTCTATCTTTCTAATTTTATTGAGGTTTGCTTTATGGTCTAGCATGTGGTCTATTATGAAGAACGTTCCATGTGCACTCGAGAAGAATGTATGATCTGTTGTTGGTGGTGAAGTGTTCCACAGATCTCTCCTACATCTAGTGCAAATCTTCTCTTTCCTTTTTGATCTGTGTAGTTGTTCTATTGATTATTGAAAGCAGGGTATCAAAGTCTCTAATTATTACTTTTGAATTGTCCTTATCTCCATTCCTTTCTGTCTGTATAGTTATATGCACACTTAAATTGTTATATCTTCCTGTGGATTAACTCTTTTATCATTATAAAATGCCACTCTTTAGTAACTTTTTTTTGTTTAAAAGTCTATTTTGTCTGATATTTGTAAAGCCACTACAGATTTCCTGAGGTTGCTATTTTCCATCCTTCAACTTTCAAACTATTTGGGTCTTTGAATCTAAAGTGTGTCTCCTGTAGACAACATCTAGTTGGATCCTGTTTTTATAAAGTCTGACAATCTTTGCCTTTTGATTGGATTGTTTAATCCATACACAGTCAAATTATTATTAATGTTGGATTTACATGTCACTTTCTTTTTGTTTTCTATATGTCCCATGTCATTTTTTGTTTCTCTCTTATTTTCTCTCTTTTGCATTGAGTGACTATTTTCTATTGTAGCATTTTAATTTCATTGAGTTTTGAACTATGTATTTTTGAGTTATTTTTAATGATTGCCCTAGAGTTTGTCATATACATCCTAAATTATCAGAATAGGCTTCAATTTATACTATCATAATTGCCATTATAAAGAGATGTTATTGCTCTGTAGCTCTATTCCTTGCCCCACCCCTTTTCGGTATTATTGTTATAGACATTACATCTAATGTAACAAACCTCATAATACATTGTTATAATTTGTACTTTAGTATCTATCATCATTTATACTTACTATCTGCCAATTACAGCTTTTCCCCACTGTGGCAGTTTGAAGCTTTTGTAGACCCTAGAAAATCCTATTCTTAAGGTGAATCTATTCCTGTGTGTGTAAACCTATTGTAGATGGGAACTTTTGATTAATTTGCTTCAGTTATGGGCCTTTGATAAGACTGTGTGATTCAAGATGTGTCTTAATCTTCTTTCTGGGGTCCTTTATAAATGGAGGAATACAAAGACATAGACACAGAGAAACATCACAGAGACGGAGAGAAGTTTCCAGAAGTTGAAATAAATGATCCAGGAGAGAGAAAAGCCATAGATGGAGTAGCCAGAAGGTTAAGGCAACAAGGCTCAGAGGAGAGGGGAGCAGATTCTGTCATGGGTCAGATTCTCCACAGCTGCAGCTCGGGGAGAAAGGGTCTCCTGATGATGCCTTGATTTGGACACTTTCAGGGCCTCAGAACTGTAACCTTTTAACCTAATAAATTCCCATTGAAAAAGCTAACCCTTTTCTGTTATATTGCTTTGGCAGCATTTAGCAAACTAAAGCACCCCCCACCTCCTTTGTGCCATTTTGGCAATTATTTAAACATATATTATATTTTTATATGTTACAGTCCCCACAATATATTAAAACCATATGATTTCATATAATTGCTTATTGCTTTTTTTTAATCAGTTAAGAGAAGAAAGGAGAAAATATGCTTTAAACAGTCCTTTATAATCACATAATTACCTTTACTAGTTCTCAATATTTGTTTTTGTCAATTCAGATTACTACTTGGGGTCACTTGATTTCACCCTCAATAATTTTCTTTAGGTTTTCTTGTAAGGTGGGTCAGCTAGCAACACATTCTCTCATTTTTTATTTTCTGAGAAAGTATTTTGCCTTCAATTTTTAATGATAGATTTCTTGGATATAGAATTCTTGATTGGCAGCTTTTTTTTCCTTTCAGCATGTTGGAGCTTTTACCCTTCTGTCCTCCATTGCTTCTGATGAGAAGTTGACTTACTTGTATTCCCTTGTAAATGATGTGTTATTTTTCTTTTGCTGCTTTCAAATTTTCTCCTTGCCCTTGACTTTCAGCATTTTTACTATGATGTGCCTCTTTGTGGATACCTTTGTATATATCCTACTTGGAGTTGGTTGACCTTCCTACATGTGTAGGTTTTTAATAAATTTGAGAAGTTTTCAGCTGTGTTTTGAAAATTATTTTTATTTTACTTTCTCTCTCTCTTTTCCTTATGATGTATATGTGTATTGGTGCACTTAATGGTTTCTCACATTTCTCTGAAGCTTTGTTCATGCTTCTTCATTCTTTTTCCTTTCTGTTCTTTGACTTGCATACTCTCTATCAACCTATTTTCAAGTATATTAATTCTCTCTTCTGCAAGTTGAGCCCATCTAGTGAGTTTATTGTTACAGTTAACTGTAATTTTCAACTCCATTATTTTCATTTGGTTCTCTTTTCATAATTTCCATTCTTTATTGGTATTCTTTATTTGATGTGGCATTGCCATCAAGCCTTCTATTACTTCATTAATAATGATTTCTTTTACTTTTGTGGACAATATTTATAATGGTTACTTTGAAATACTTTCTGTTATATCTGATATCTGGTCTCTCTCATGCAAAGTTTCTGTTGCCTATTTGTTTTCCTAGTATATGGGTCACACTTTCCAGTTTCTTGGCATATCTCATAATTTTTTTTGGAATCTAGGCATGGTAGATAATATATCAGGGCATTCGTCCCTCAAGAGCTTGTTATTATTATGAAATTGTTAATTTCTTTAGTGAATGACTGCAATATTTTAGTGAGGTCTCTTGGCCCTCCACAGTATTAAGCTTCTGACATTCTTTCTCATGGTAGAGTAGCTAGCTTTGAGTGTACCCATAATCTTCCAACAATGACACTGGTATTCATAGTACTTCTTTCACTTTTTCCTTGTCTAAAATCAGCCTCTAACCTCCACTACTTGCTAGCCAATTGCTTGCCATATTTTCAACAATGCTGTTTTAGTTTTCTAACTGCTTAAAGAAATACTATGCAATGGGTTGGTTTAATTACAATAATTTATTGGCTCATGGTTTCAGAGGCTAGGAGGCTTGCTTCTTCCCAGGTTGGTATCTTCTGGCTGGCCAGCAAATTTAGGGATTCCTTGACTTTTTATCACAAGGCAATGCACATGGTAGTTTCTTCTCTTTGTCTTCCAATTCTGTTGACTTCCAGCTTTTGGATGCTCCCCATAGCTTCTCTCTCCAAGTGATATTCACTCTGCTTGTAAAGGATACCAGTAATCTGGATTACAGCCTGTCTTAGTTTGCTAAAAACTGCTAGGAACAATATATGAGAAAAGGGTTGGTTTTTACAATGGGAATTTGTTAGGTTAAAATCTTACAGTTCTGAGACTGTGAAAATGTTCAAATCAAGGCATCATCAGAGATGCTGTCTCACTGAAGGTTGGCTGGTGGTGATCCTGGACTGCTGCCACATGGCAAGACACAATGCTGTTTCTCAGCTCTGGGTCTCTGTCTCGTCCTCTAGGCTTACCTCTTTCCTGAGCTCAGCTGTGAGCCATCAGGCATATGGCTCCTCTCTTCCTTGTTCTGAGCCTTGTCTCTTCTAGCCTCTTGGGGTTTCTCTGTCTCTGCCACTTTTTCTCTATGTGTCTCTGCTTTCAGTCTTCTATTTATAAATGACTCCAGCAAGAGGACAAAGACCTAAACTGGATCATGTTTCATTGAAGCAATCCAGTCAAGCCCTGCCCCCCCAACTGAATCCAGTCCAATCAAAGGATCCCACATACACAGGAATGGATTAGCTCCAAGAACATGATCTTTTCTGGGGTCTGCTAAAATCTTCAAACTGTCATATAGCACAACCTGATTCAGGTGAACCACACTTCAACTGAAGTAACATCTTGAAGAGATCTTATTTACAATAGGTCCACACCCACAAGAATGCAAATCAAATCCATTAATACACCCAAACTGGGGTGCTTAATTCAACCCATCACAAATGCCCTGAGACATATATTCCTCTACAAACTAATCAGTTCAAATTGTGGCTCCTTCCATGGAATAAGTCCTGAGGTCAATTATTTGTTCTGATTCCAAGAGGACTCCTAACTGTCTTCTTCTCTGAGTCTCTCCTGCAAACCTGTTGGCCTGCAGTCTGGCTCTGTCTTGGTTAGATCCACAAATATTCTCCCAATTGCCTTCACCATAACCTCCACTTGTGTTGAAAATGTCCTGAGATTTAAACTTCACCATGCTCTTTCAAAATGAAGTGAATTCTGAATTTTCATAGATTTTCTATGAAATAGATGTTTCCTCATTTACCATTTGTCCTTAAGGCCATTTCCGAAGGCTTTAAATATTTCTCTTTAAATAATTTACCCTGTTACACTGGGGATGGGTCAGTGGATTTTCTTGTTCTGTTACACCAGAAGTCAATTCCTTCTGGCCTTATGCTTTTATTATTAAATTTATTACTAATTTTTATAGTTTTTTCTCTACAATGAATGATTCCTTGAAACAATTATAGTTGTTTATTGTAAATGCAGAGAAAAGTTATTGATTTTGTTCAAATAAGTTTTGTATAGTCACTTAAACAAATTCTTTTAAGTGCTGTGTGTTTATTTTTAAATAGTAGTGGTGTTTTTTAGGCATATGATAAAGTCATCCTAAGATAAGATGTAATTTGTTTTTTTGTTTTTTGTTTTTTCCTTTTTTTTTCTATCTGGCTGCATGATCATCTTTTTGGTGCATCGCTGAGCCACGCAAGGGCCTGCAATCAAACCAGGTCCTCCATATGGTAAATGGGGGCTCAATTGCTTGAATCACAGCCACTTCCTAGATGTAGTTTTAATTTTCTTGTCATGTCTTATTGCAGTCATTAGCCCTTTGAAGGCAACTCTGAATGATAGTGGTAATGGGGATCCCTATATAGTTTATGATTGTTACTGATATGCTTTTTTTTTTTATCATTTCAAATTATGTTTGTTGTTAGGTTTTACTAAATATTCTTTATTATTTTTAAGTGGTTTACTTCTTATTCTATCATACTTGAGTTATTGGTCGCTGAATTTGATCAAAAGGCTTTCTTTCAACTAACATGATCCATATAGATCACTTAAAAATTGTTATTAAATTTCCTGTATTTCAATTATACTTGTATTTAAAAAAAAAAACCATACTTGATCATGGTATATTATTCTTATTATGTCAACTGCTGCCCCAACTTCTACTGCTCCAACAGCAATAATCTGCAGTGTGTCTGTGATAGATTGAATCATGTCTGCTGAAAAGACATCTTCAAGTCCTAATCCCCATTCCTGTGGGTGTGGACTCATTTATAAATAGGATCTTCAAATATCCTATTTTGATGAGGCTAAATTGCATCAGGGTGGTCCTTAATCTATTTGAGTGGAGACCATAGAAGCAAAGGAAATTCAGATACTGTCATTAGGAGCCAGAGAAGGAAAGAGAGATCACCATGTGACAGATGTAGAGGTTGAATCATCATCAGAATGTTATAGACTCAGAGAGAAACATCGCCTGTGGATATCTGGATACCTTGATGTTGGACTTCTAATCTCCAAACTGAAAGCCAATACATTCTCATTGTTTACTCCAACCAGTTTGCAATATTTGTCATAGGAGCTCTGGTACACTAAGAGAGTATCACAGAACTCTGTGTGCTTGAAGTATGACACCCCCTTTCCTCCAGCACTCTATCAGCAATCAAGAGAGAATCCAAAATTCCACATTCTCTGGATACCCTTATCCCAGCTCCGACCACCACAATGTCGTTAGCAAGAATCAAGTGAGATGACCAGAATTCTTCATGGACATGTTAAAGTTATCACTCAACACTCAGGAGACAGAAGTAGCTTGGAAACCAGGTATAGACAATATTTCAAGGAGGAAAAAATGATCACACTGTGTTAAATGCTGCTGATGGATCAAGTAAGATGAAGATTGAGAAATGACTGTTAGATTTGTCTCAACTTGATAAGATGGTCATTTCTCAGTCCTCATCTTTCTTTCCTAAATTTGGCTTCTAGGACATCCCTGTTTCTTGATTTTCTTCATACTTACATGGCCACTCCTTTGCAATCATTTTTGTTAATTCCTTCCCATTCTTTCACCTTTCAATATGGGAGTCCGAGACTCTAAATATATTGAAAATATACTCATCCCCTTGGTAATTTCATCTCAACCCCAGACTTTAAATGCTTATTGTTTATATTCTGTTTACCTCCTGAACCAAGGTCTTTACTCTGAACTCTAGAATATCTTGTATATTTAACTTGCATATCTAAATGCCTACTCAACATCACCACTTGGATGTATGAGTATCTCAAAATAAACATGTACAAAACCTACTCCTAATCATTGTCTCAAAATCTTTAGTCATCCATATCTGGGATATGGCAACTTAGCCCTTTTGGTTGCTATGGACAACCTCTATCAATTCTATTTATGTTTCTTCCTCTCTCTCCTCACATCTAATTATTCAGCAAATCCACTTATTCTACCTTAAAAATATATCCAGAATTCAATTAGTTTCACTGAGGCCATTCTGTTTGAAGCCACCATTTCATTTTGCCTGATTAATAAAGGATAGCTTATGGACTCCACTTCTACCCTTGCTTTCATCATTAAGAGTAGTCCTTTGAAAACAACTCAGATAATGTCGTTCTAATGGCTTCCCATCTCACTTAGATTAATAACCAATGTCTTGACATTGACCTACAAGATCTTGCCTCCAGTTACTTTACTACTCTCTCTAATCCCTGTTTTCTTGCAAATTGCCCTTCATGTTCCTCAAACACCCGATGGTCTTAGGCTCAGAGCCGTACACTCTGACCTCTCTTTACCCTTTGCCTGGAACAGTGAGAACTTTACGAAAGTATCTGCATATATCCTTTGGGTTTTGTGTAAAAGTCACCTCAGTGAGGCCTACCCTGGTTTCCAAATATAAAATCGTGACCTTAACAACCATCAGGAATATTCCTTATCTTCTTATATGCTTTATTTTCCTCTCTAACATTTATTGTCATCTACCTATATATTTAATTAGTCACTGGTTTTATTGTCATATTTATAATTTTTCATCTTTTGAGAGAGAAACAGTGCTATTGATATTTACATGAGAATAGCAGGTATAATCTGAGACTCTCTCAGGCAAACTGGGAATTATGATCACCTTATTTATTGCTTATCACCTGTCACTAGAATATAAACTCTATGAAGGTATGCAAAATTGCATCTGGCATAGAGTAGATGATCAAAAATATATGTTGGGTGAATGAATGAATACTTTATTAGTAAGTATTTTGGTTCCCTGCTGCGTTGTACTGCCTTATTAAAATTTTTTGCATGCATAATAGTGAGATATCTCTTGAGTTGTTGCCATTATTTCAGACTTGGTCCTTAAAATTAGTTGGAAGTAATAGAATTTGAGATATTTTCATGTTTTATGAGGAGAAATGCGAAATAGTGAAAATAATAAACATCATGCCTTTTTAAAATTTTTGAGTAGAAATAGATATTGGCTACCAAGTTTTTGGTCCTGGTGCTTTTTTTCAATTGTAGATCCTTAAAAGTTTTCTAATCTGTGTTATGAAAATTGATCTATTGAAAAAATTTACTTCTTTATGGTTTAATTTGTATAAAGGTATATTTTGCTGGAAAATATGATGATTCCCTCCAATTTTCAGAATTTTTTTTTGTCATAGTGTTAATGCATTATCGAAAACATTAAGATGTTTTCTGTGATGTGGTTATTTTCTTCTCTCATTTTAATATAGTGTTGTTTACGTGACCTTTCTCACTTTTCTTTAATCATGTTCAACATGGGGTTTATCTGTTTTATCAGTCTTTAGGAAAAGACAGCTTTGAATTTATTTATCCTTTGGACTAGTTGAGTTTTCTTATTTTATCCATTTCAGCTTTTTTTTCTTTATTAATTTCCTCTTTCCAGTATGTTTTTATTTATTTTGTTGAGCTTTTCTAACTTCATAATATGGGTAATAAGTCCTTTTGCTTTTCACCTAATTTATTTTAGAAGGAATTTCAAGTGTACAGTTTTCTCTGAAAACAATCTTTTGCTTTATCCCATAGATTTTGGTAGAAAATGTTCTCCTTTTCATTGCTTCTTATATGGCTTATAAATTCTGTCTTAATATTGTCTTTGATCAGTAGGTTATTTTTAGTGTAATTTTTAATATTTGTGTACTTGTATCTTAATATTTTTTGGTAAAGTTGTTTCTCTCTTCTAGAAGTTTTAGTTCATTAAAGCTCTCTTTTGATTTTTCTGGTTTTCTTCCTTTCTCTTTTTGGCCCCTTAGGAATCATAGTATTTTTCCCTTGTCAGTTCATAATAATAAATGAAGTCACTCCCGCAAGTGGTAAAAGTTAGGTGGTCCCTGATGAGTCATCGAATATCCCTTCATAGCAACGAGGAAGGCTCTCTGCTCTCTTTAGAATTTTTGCATGGCAAAGGTAGAGAAAACTCAGCCTACCTTTGCAGCTCTCCTTCAGCTCTTCTGGGGTCAGCAAAATGGAGAACACTAAAGTTAGTTAGTTGGTGATCTCTTCCTTCACCTCCTCCCTCAATTGGGATCCAAGCATCCTTTGTTCTCTCTTCCCAGGCTTGTATACAGACTAGAGGGACTAAAGTCTACATCTCTGGGTCACAACTTCTAGGCCGTTGCTACATATTGACATCAGCTG
Organism: Cabassous unicinctus; assembly: GCA_029593785.1. Lineage (NCBI taxonomy): Eukaryota > Metazoa > Chordata > Mammalia > Cingulata > Chlamyphoridae > Cabassous > Cabassous unicinctus. The sequence continues at coordinate 9,680 of JAQZBX010029960.1, forward strand.
CTATTTAAATGGCTTCTTTGAAATCCAAATGGTAAGTGGAAGACAAGCTAGAGGAATTAATTTGACATTTTCCCAGCTTCCGTTTAAAATTTTTAAAGATCAAATATTTATTTTGGAAAATTCATGAAATTGTTCTTTGGTTTGTAAGGAGATAAGAGAATTTAGTGAACAGAGGATAGTAGGAAATCTCAATGCTTGGTTCTCTGAAGTCTCAGCCATATCCTTAATTGGCACTTATCCTTAGATCTCAGCTTCCTCAGATTCTGGTTTAAGGGCTTGAATCCCTTTTGGCAATTTCATATTCAAGGAAACATTCTCAGATTAGAAACTTTGGTGCAACAACACTACAAGTACTCCATTGCAGAGTATCAACATTTATCTCATCACATTATTGACATGCCTATTGCCCACTTGATATCTGAATATGAGCCATTGATGAATTTGAGCAGGGAAGTGACATGATCAGAATTTCAGTGGTGTCACAAAAGATCTACAGCCTTGCACCAATCCTATTGATCTATACAATTCCTTCCTGCATGATGTTGTCTGTGATTTTCCTGCAATGAAAACCTAATCAAGACACTCTCCAGTTTAAAACCCTACGATACTTCCCCATAGCTTTCAAAGTCCATAGCTGTCATAAAAGGCAGTCTGATTTTTACTGAACTCTCTAGTGATGTCTTTGACCTTTAGAACATAGTTTGCAATTTATATTCTGTTCATTGAACAAATGGTTCTCTCAGACAACTGAGTTTTGCTTGTCTTCAGAATAGGAATTGTGTCTAGTCTCTGCATTTTGTATGTCTAGCATCAACCTTGACATGTGGCAAGTGCTCAATAATATATATTGAACAGATAGATAAATGGATGGATGGATAGATAGATGGATAAATATATACATACATATAGATACATTTTTTTAAAGTTTTAAAGAAAATTATCCTTATGATGTTGATGTTACAATGTCAATTATGGGGGCATAACATACATGAATTATACTTTGGTTTTAAAGAAACTATTTTTCCTTAAACTTATTTCTTCTATAAGCTGTCAGAATATATATTATTGTGCTAGAGACAATACCTCCCTCAATAGTCACATTACTTTTGAGATGGATCACCTTGTCCCTGAAGTGGTAAGCACTGTTTTTTATATAGCTCTGAGTACAAAACCTTGAAAATGATGATACTCAATGATTTTTTTGTGACATGCTTAGGTTGAACCCATTCATAGAAAATTAGAATAGAACTTAGGTAGAAAGGGCCTTGAGATGTTCAGCTTTTTATTCTCCTAGTTACCTAAACCAGAAGTCAATCCACCCCCTTAGTCTAAGATTAATCCTAGTTTAAAGGGAAAAAAAAAATCACTGCTTTGCTTAGAAACCCATTCTATTGCTTACTAGTCAGGTTGCCCTGGACTTTAGTAACCTTAGCCTATGTGTCCTTAGATGAGCTTCATAAAAGCTCTAAGATCCAATTTTGTTATGGGTAATATGGAAGTAATTATGGCTCCAATAATAATGAGCTTGTGAAGAGTAAAAATTATAAAGCATATCAAGCATGTAGAACAATGTATGACACTAAATACCTGCCCAGTACATTATAATTCTGTTGTATTATTATTCTATATAACAACACATTTAAATTAGTTTTATGATCCAGGGAAGATAAATAAGGAACCACTCATAGCCAGAGACAAGGCAAAGGGAAAGCCCAGGTGTGGAATGATCAGGAGCCATTACATTCCCTTGGAAATGACTTTTCTGATGTATATATTGGTTAAGTGATCATCCCACAACCCAAATTTCATTTATATGAATCTGTATTTTTGATTATGCAACTATTTAAAGAATCATAGAACTTTATAACTAGAGAAGAGTTTGATGACTATAAACTCATTTCTCATTTCATCAATGAGAAAACAAAGGTCCAAAGAGGGTGAGTATTTGGCTTGAGGTCATACAGATCTTTACTAAAAGAATAAACATTTTGATTCCATCTCTGGTTCTTTCTTGTTCTTTTATATTTACAGAAACATTTTATTTTGGAATAGTTTTAGTCTTACAGAAAAGTTGTGAGACTAATACAGAGATTTCCCAAATACCCCAGTTTTCCCATCGTTAGCATCTTACATTATGCGCCACTGTGTTCACTAGTTTGAATCTTTTGTGGACCCCTGAAAATTATGTTCTTAAGGTAACCCATTCCTGTGCATGTAAGCTTATTGCATGTGGAATCTTTGGGTTAGATTCAGTTAAGGGATCTTTTGATTAGAGTGCTTTAGTTGAAGGCCTTTGATTAGATTGCAGGACCAAGGGTGGGTCTTAATCCTCTTACTGGAGTCCTTTATAAATGAAGGACTAAAAGCAGCAAAGACAAAGAGACAAGTGACAGAGACAGAGAACCCCCAAGAGGCTGGATTCAGAGGAGCACAGAGGCATGGAAAGAGGCCCTCAAGGGGCTGAAAGAGATGAGGACCAGAGGAGAGGGGCAAGACAAACCATATGCCTAATCACCACAGCTGAGCTCAGGGAGAAAGTGAGCCTGGAAGGGAAAACAGAGACTGACTGCCATTTTGCCTTGCCACATAGCAGGAATCCAGAATAGCCAGCAGCTGACCTTTGGTGAGATAGCATCTCTGATGATGCCTTAATTTGGACATTTTCACAGTCTTGGAACTCTAAGCTTTAAAACCAATGAATTATCATTATGAAAGCCAACCCATATCTGGTATATTATTCCCAGCAGCTTTTTGCAAACTAAGACACTGTGTGATGGTTAATTTCATGTGTCATCTTGCCTAGGTTATGGTGTTCAGTTGTTTGGTCAAGCAAGCACTGGATTGTTACTCTGAGGGTATTTGGTAGATGGATTTGCATTTATAATCATTCGATTGCAAGTGTGACTGATTGCAACTACAATCAGCAAAGGAAGTTGCCCTCAGTAATATGAGTATTACTCTTATCCAATTAGTTGGAGGTCTAAAAAGCCAGAACTGAGGATTTCAGAATCAGAAAGAATAATTTCTTTCTCAAATTCAGTCAGCCAGATTCCACTGGGGATATGGACTTCCCAGACTTCAGAATCATATGTCAGAGTTTCCAGTTTGTGGCCTGCTCTAGAGAATTTGGACTTGAAAACTTTTCATGAAAAACTCTCTCTCTCTCTCTCTCTATATATATATATATGATATCATGTATATATATCCTCTTGGTTCTATTCTCTCTGGAAACTCTGACTAATACAGTCTGTTATGTCTAGTGAACCAATATTGATATATTATTAACTATGTTGTTAATTTATTCTGATTTAATTGTTTTCTTCCAAATGTCCTATTTCTATTCCAAGATCGCATCCAGGATACCATATTACATTTAGTCATGTCTGTTTGGGTTTATCTTAACTATGATATTTCTCAGGCTTTCCTTTTCTTTTTTTTTTTTATGCTCTTGAAATTTTGAGGGGTACTGGTTGGGTATTTTGTAGTATCACAAAATTGTGACCTGTTTGATATTTTTCTTATGTTTAGATTGGGTTTATGGGGTTCGGGAGAAAGTCTACAGTGGTGTAGTACCATTCTCAACTCACCATATAAAGGTAATATGCTGTCAACATAACTTATCACTGTTGATGTTTACTTTGATCACCTGGCAAAGGATGTGTTGCCCAGTTTTCTCCACTGCAGAATTATGTTTTCCCCCCTTTCATATATTAGTCTTTGGGTACAAGTCATGAAATATAGCCCACACTTAAGGAGTGAAGTTTCCTCCTTCTTCCTTGAGGCGGGGAAGAGTCCCAACATAAATTATTTGTAATGCTTCCTTATAAGATATTTTTCTCTTATTCTTTATCATTCAGTTATTCATTTGTTCATTCTAATCAGTATGAAACAATGAATATTCTTTTCTTTTATATTGGGTTATAATCCAGTATATTAATCAGAGTTCTCTAGGGAAACAGAACCAACAGGAGATAGCTGTAAATATTATGAGATTTTATTAAATTATTTCATATGACCATGGGGATGCAAGCCAAATTCTGTAGGGCAAATTCTGTAGGGCAGCTTGCAAGCCAGGAAATCTGATGAAGGTCCTCGATGAGTCCCCAGGAGAAGATGGCTGTCTGAAGTAGAGATGGGAATTCTCTCTTCTGACTGTTGAAATCATTTTTCCTTTTAAGACCTTCAACTGATTTGATGAGGTGTCCCTCATTGCTGAAGGCAAAGTCCTTAGTGATGGTAGATGTAATTAGTCATGAAAGCAATCAACTCATTGATGATTTAAGTCCATGAAATGTCCTCACTCACAGTACAATTTGGCCAGTGCTTGCTTGATAAAAAAAAACTAGGTACCATTACCTGGCCAAGTTAACACATGAGCCTAACCATAATATCCAGTACAATGCTATTTATTTTTTTCTCAAATATTTCCAGCTTTGACCATTGTGAGTACTTTCAACTGTTCCTTGATCACCTTGACATACCCCCATCACTTTGATTTTGGGCACTTCTTTATTTCCTGACACTATAAAATACTTCATGATCATCTTGTATATTTCCTGCCCAAGTCCTAGAATAAACCTTTTCTCTAGGAAGTGCTGGTTTCTTTTATTGAATAAAAATATTAGAAATCAAGATCTGGATGCCAGATGTGCTCACTGCTCATGGTATGTCATTGCACCAAGGCCCTCTTAGCTGACAGAGCAAGGAAAGATATGTGTGTATGTTAACTTGGATATAGATATATCCATAAATATTTCCAGCTGTAACCATATGTATCTATATTAAGCTTAAAAGGAGTTCATACTGAGATCTATAACTCCAATGCATTACAAAATGGATTATGCTAACTTCTCCCTGCTTACTTGTATGTAACTTCCCACTCCAACAGTGAGAAATCTGTCTTCCACCATTCACCATCCATGTACTTATTTGCACAACAGCAGTATACATGTAAAGCAATTTAAGAAGTGTTAACCCTGTCAACCCATGCCCCTGTAAGAAGCAAGTTTACCAATTAGTGTTATGAGTATGCACAGTTCCTTTTATCTTTAGTCTTACCATTCCTGGTCATTGACAAAGTTACTTAAGTCAGTATCTTTTTTTTCCTCACCTCCATAAGTGAGGTTATTTCATCCTTTTTTACATAGAGTTACATTTTTGCTAGTTTGCATTCCATGTTGGGATCATTTTCCCATTGAGTTAATTTTTTAATTTGCCTACATTAAGGTTCAAACTTTATGCTGTCAAATTCTGTGGATTTCTAACTGAGGGATAGTGTCATGTATCCACCACTTCTGTTATTCTGAAACTGAAAAGTAAAATTGCTGAAATGAAAAATTCCCCAGAGAGTTTCAACAGCAGCTAAAAGCAGGAAGAAGATAGAATAAGACAGCCTAATGAATGAACAAGTGAGCCTAAATATAGAATAATTGAAATTATCCAGCAAAAAGAGAATAAGAAAAAAGAGAAAGAAAAAAAAAAAAAAAAAAAAGAACAAAGCCCAAAGGACCTATGGGACATCATCAAGTGTACCAACGTATGCATTATGGGAAGCTTACAAAAGAAGAGGGAGAGAAAGGATCAGAAAATATATTTGTAGAAATAATGTCTCACAATTTCCCACATTCTATGAAAGATATGAAAATACACATACAAAAGATCAACAAATCCAAGCAGAATAAACACAAAGATTTACACACTGAGACAAATTATAATCAAACTATTGCAAGCAAAAGGCAAAGAGAATATCAAGGGAGTAGCTAATCATCACATACATGAGATCGTCAATAAGATTAACAGCTAATTTCTCTTTAGAAACCATGGCAGCTTAAGGTAATAGGTGATAAATTTAAAGGACTAAAATGAAACAACTTTCAAACAAGAATTCTATATCTGGTAAAATTATCCTTCAAAAATGAAAGAGAACTAAATACCATGTAAACAAACCTAAGGGAGTTGACTGCTAGTAGACCTGCCATTGAAGTCATACAAATAATTACAGATCTCTGGTAAAGGTAACAATATAGGTAAATACAGAAGCTAGTATTATTGCATTTTTAGTTTATAACCCATTTTTTATTTAGTATATGATTAAAAGGACAAATGCATATAATGATAATTATAAATTTGTGTTAATGGACACACAATGTATAAAGATGTAGTTTGTGACAATAGCAACATAAAGGGAGGGATGGAGCTGGACAAGAGCAGAATTAATGTATGTTATTGAAACCAATTTATCAATTCAAACTATATTGCTATAAATTAGATTTTAGCTGCAATTCTCATGGTAATCACTAATAAAATAACTAAAAAATAAATAGAAAAGAAAATGAACACAAAATCAAAATGGTAAAGTAGAAAAATATCAATCACAAAAGAAGACAAAATGGGAGGAGTTGAGCAACAACAACAAAAAATATGACATATACAAAAAAAGGCTAAATTGCAGGAGTATGTCCTTTATTAGTAGTAATAACTTTGCAAAATGACTGAATTTGCCAATTACAAAATAAGAGATTGGCAAATGGATAAAAACAAGATCCAACTATGCACTGTCACAAGAGACTCACTTTAGATCCAAAGACATAAAATGGTTGAAAGTGAAAGATGGAAAAAATATATTCAATGCAAATAGTAGCCAAGAGAAAGCTGACATGGTTACACTAATATAAAACGAAATAGACTTGAAGTAAAAATTGCTATGAGACAAAGAAGAAAATTACATATTAATACAAGTGTCAGTTCATCAAAAAGCATTAACATATAACATATATTGCAACAAACAACAGAGATCCAAAATATATAAAATAGACATTCACAGAATTGAAAGGAGAAATAGTTCTATAATAATAGTTGGAGATCTCAGTACCCCTTGTTCAATAATGGATAGAACATCTAGACCAGTACACATGGAACATGCTCCATGATAAGCCATTGATTAGACCACTAAACAAGTCTCAATAACCTTAAAAAAATTGAAATCATACAAAGTAACTTCTCTGACCTCATTGGAAGGAAGATAGAAATCAATAATATAAGGAAAACTGAAAAATTTGCAAATATGTTGTAATTAAACAACACACTCCAAAATTACTAGAGGGTCAAAACAGAAGTCACTTAGGGAAATTTGAAAATATTTAGAGATGAATGAAAACAAAATTTGAACATACCAAAACTCATGGGCTGCAGTAATAACAGCGCTCAGAGGAAAATTTATACCTGTAAATTTATACCTCCATTAGAAAAGAAGAAAGTTCTCCAATCAATAACCCAACCTACATGTTAAGGAGCTAGAAAATCAGAGCAAGCTAAACCTAAAGAAAAAATAAATATTAGAATGGAAATAAATGAAATAGAGAATTAAAAATAAAGAATTTAGCAGAAACCTCTTCTTAGAATAAAAACAAAACAAAACAGAAAGATGACCCTATTAACTAAAATAAGAAATTAAAGTGTAGATTACTACTCACCTTACAGAAATTAAAAAGATTAAAAGAGAATACTATGAACAACTGTGCACCTACAAATTAGATAATTTAGATGAGATGAACAAATTATTAGGAAAACACAAATTACCAAACCTCATTCAAGAAGAAATAGAAAATTTCAACAGACATATAACAAGTGAAGGGATAATCAGTAATCAAAAAACTACCCATGAAAAAAGTCCCAAGTCAGATGGCTTCTCTGCTGAATTCTACCACACATTTAAAAAATATTAACACCAATCCTTCTCAAACTCTTCCAATAAATGGAGAGGAGGGAACACTTCCTAATGCATTCTATGATGCCAGCATTACACTGGTAGCAAAGCCAATGATACATAAGAAAAGATAAATATAGAAAAATAACTTTTATGAATCTAGATGTCAAAAATCCTCACAAAATCCTCAAGACAAATCTAACAGTGCTTTGAAATCATTATGCACCTCGTTCAGCTGGGATTTTATCTCAAGGATGCAAAGAAACAACATAATACAGCACATTAACAGAAAGAAGGGGAAAAAAACACATGGTCATCTCAATTGATTAAAAAAAAAGCATTTGATAAAATCCAACAACTTTTTATGATAAAAACACTTAAAAAATAGGAATAGAAAGGGTCTTACTTAAGTTGATAAAGGGCATTTACCAAAAACCCACAGCTCACATCATACTCAGTGGTGAAGGATGGAAAACTTTCCCTGTAACATCAGGAAGAAGACAGGATGCCAACTTCCACCACTGCAATTCAACATGGCATTGGAAGTTTCAGCCAGCAATTAGACAAGGGAAAACGGTCTCTAACTTGGAAAAGAAGATGTCAGACTATCTCTGTTTGCAGATGACATGATTCTATATATATCAAATCTCAGAGAATTCCCTGTACCCCAAAACCTAGTAGAATAAACTATTTGAGTGAAGTTGCAGGGTATAAACTCAATATGGAAAAATCAGTTGTGTTTCTATAAACCAGCAGTAAAATATCCAAAAATAAAAGTAAGAAAAAAATCAATTTTAATAACATCTAAAGGAATAAATAATCAGGAATAAATTTAACCAAGAAGATGAAAGACTTGTTCACTGAAAATTAAAATATTGGTGAAATAAAATAAAGAAAGTCTAAATGAATGGAAATACATCTATGTTCACTGATTGGAAGACTTAATATTATTAAGATGACAATTTTACCCAACCACAGATACAGTGAAATCCCTATCAAAATTCCAATGACCTTTTTACAGAAATGGAAAAGCCAATCATCAAGTTTATATGGATTTGCAAGAGGTCCTGAATCGCTAAAACAATGCTGAAAAAATAATTTGGAAGTCTCACACTTCCCACTAACCGCAGTAATCAAAATGATATGGTACCAGCATAAGGATAGACATGTAGACATATGAAATAAAATTGAGAGTCAAGAAATAAAGCCAAACATCTATAGTCCATTGATTTTCAAAAAGAGTGCCAAGATTATTCAATGGGAAAATAATAGTCTCTTCAACAAATGTTGCTGGGACAACTGGATAATTAAATGCCCAAGAGTGAAATTGGATTCCTACCACACTCCACATACAAAACTAATTCAAAATGGGTCAATGACCTAAGTGTAAGAGCTAAACCTATAAAACTATTAGAGGAAACCATAGACTTAAATCTTTATAACATCAGATTCAGTGATGAATTCTTAGATTTGATACAAAAGCATCAGATAACAAAAGAAAAAATGGATAAATTGGACTTTTTCAAAATTTAAAACTTTGTGCATCAAAGGACGTTATCAATAAAATGAAAAGACAATCTACAGAATCAGAGAAAATAGTTAGAAAGCATATATCTGATGAGTCTAGTATCCAGAATATATTAAGAGCTCTTACAAATCAACAACAAAAAGAAAAACAGCCCAATAAAAATTGGGTAAAGGTTGAACAGACATCTATTTGAAGAGAAGATACACAAATTTCCAATAAGCACATTAAAAAGGGTTCAAAATAAATGGTTTTAAGGAAATGTAAATCAAAATTACAATAAGATGCCACTAGGATGGCTATAATAAAAAAAAAAAAACATGGAAAGTTGCAAGTGTTGTTGTGTATGTTGAGAAATCAGAATCCTTATACATTGCTAGTGAGAATTAAAAATATTGCAGCTGCTGTCAAAACCTTCGGTGGTTTCTCAAAAAACTAAACATAGAATTTTCATATGATCCTGTTATCCACTCCTTGACATATTGCCAAGAGCATTGAACACATATGTCCATGCAGATACTTGTACATGAATGTTTACAGCAGCATTATTCATAATAGCCAAATGTGAAAACAACCCAAATGTCCATCATCAGATGAATGAATAAACAAATTGTGGCATATACACATAATGGAATATTATACAGTCATCGAAAGGAATCACATACTTACACATACTATAACTTGGATGCACCTAAGAAATACTGTGCCAAGTGAAAGAATGTGACTCAGATGGTCACATATTGTAGGATTCCTTTTGTACGAAAATCCAGAATAGCCAAATCGTTAGAGGCAGAAGTAGATTAGTGATTGCCAGAGGACTGGGGTAGAGAAAATTGGGGAGTGATTACTTGATGGTACTGGGTATTCTGGGATGATGAAAATGTTTTGAAACTAGAGAGAAGTGGTAGTCAAACAGCATTGTGAATAGTTGTGATTTAAATGCCATTAAATCACATATTTTAAAATGGTTAATTATATGTTATATAAGTTTTACCTCAATAAAAAAGTACCTAGAAGTACAATTGCTTCTCTTTTTAATTCATGATTCAAGGATCACAACATCCCCCTGTAGCAAAATACTTTTCAGACTTTTTCCCTGAAGCATCAATAATAACAATAACCAAGGTTTACTGAATGCTTACTATGTGCCATTCGCTATACAAAGGAATCCACATGCATGATCTCATTTAATTCTCAAGAAACCCTTTTGCTATTACTTTCATCCTAATTTTCTAGATGAGCATACTGAGACATAATAATTAAATGTTTTGACTAAAATCAAATATGTTAAGGAGTCCACATTCAGTACTAGACAGAACACTCTCGGAATCTGGGTGTGCCACTTTCCACTATGCTGTTTTGATTAAGACAACTCCCGGGTTCCCGGAAGTCCTGGTGCAATACAACATTTATTTTACATCTTATAATTCATATTTAATTCACACCTTAATTGTTTTAATTGCTATTTACAAACCAGAATTCCTTTCCAAAAGAAAAAGGATATTGTGATGATAAGTGCTTATGTTGCTCACAAGACGGTGATAATGAGATGGATAAACTGTAAGTCTGAACTTGTAGCAACCTGGAAAAGGTTAATGGATGTTGTTACACAGGATGTATAATGTGTCTGCTGAATGATTATGGAAGTATTTGAGAGGTCGCCTGAAAAAGGCTCCATTTTTAAGTTAAACATGAGTTTAAAGAAGTTAGTCTGTAAAATATAGTGGAATTTTATTTTACTTTATTTTACCTCTGTTTTCCCCACAGAAGAAGCAGCACACAAAATACCCACCAGGAGGATGGGGAAAGTTTATTTTTCCTATTCTATCTTCTTAAATTCCTGACTTAACTTCTCCAGATAATATTGATTTACACTGGTAACTGAGCCAGACAGGTCACCATTATTTTTGTTACCCAAATTTCAGTACTTAGATTGGATCAACCAGGCAGGCATTCTATCTTTCAAAACAGGGCTAAGACAAGCTTTATTTTTTAATGTGCTGTGTACTTCAGTTTCATAAATACCTTGAAATTTCAACCATAAACAAAGGTTTCAAAGGGTGCATTTTATTCTCTAAACACAAGTTTGTTTTTCATAAATATATATCATTGAGTCTTCTCTGTGGAAGACTTCTGCTATGGAAACTGAGTTCAAAGGATGGGTGCCAAATAGGAATACAGCTGAGACTTGAGAGAGCCAGATGTTCAGATTTCCCACTTATATTGTGATGAGAAGTGTTTATGTTGCTCACAAGATGGTGATAGTAAAATGGATAAACTGTAAGTCTTCTTTCCACTCAGTTCTCTTATTTCCCTTATAAACTAAAGAATAATTTCATCTAACTCAAAACATTAAATAAAATCATCTCCTTGTTTATGTATCTAATACAATGGTCAATTAGTAACTCTTTCCATACCTGCTTCTACCACTGCCTTCTACCCTCCTGTTCTTCCTAACCCATTGTTTCTTTCATGATACTCTAAGAGAGGCTAGTAATTTAAAATTACCCGCAGAGAAAGTAGCTCAAAAGTGACCCACATATTTTCATCTTCAAAACTCCCACCTCCTTGATTTTTTCTTCCATTATTTCAATGAATTCTTCATGACTCTCTAAAAACTTCTTTAAGACCACTACCACCACCACCACCACCATCACCATTATTTCTAATATTTATTGAGTGCTTACTAAATATGATGAACCATTCTGTGAGACCTGTATTATTGAATTTAATCTTCATAAAAATCCCAAGTGACAGAGAACACTGAAATTTGACCCTAGTTGGGATCAAAGTTGGTGACAATAGTCTGAGTGGATGGCCTCACTTTTCAACTCTCTTCAAAACAGTAACTTCTAAGTCAAAGTATTGAGGCATGTTTACAAGTTTCTTGAAGGAAGCATTCATCTCCCTGACAAGGCTTTTCTTTCTGAACGTTTGTACTCACTACAGACATCTTTTTGTATCATTTTCAAGTGAAGGAAGATGAGATTAGCATATTTAGCATTTTCTTTCATTTTTTCTTTTGGTTTTGGAAAAGCTCCTAGGGTCAATTGACACGCAAGGTAAGGTCTGTAACCCCAGAGAGGCAGCGTCAATGTGACAACATGGAATTGTGGCTGCAGAAACCACAGATATATGGGCATAGGATACTTTCTAAAAACTGTATTAGAGTCAAGAATACTTAATGTGCCACTTAATGTGGAAGCCTTGATTTATAGTTGCTGGTCAGGCTTTGGTGGAAAGAACACTCGACTGGAGTCAGTAGGCTTCAGTTGGCATTCTACCCCAGCCATTTATAGTTTTATGCTATGTGAAATTGAACAGGCTAGTTTCTTTCTCTGGTCTCAGTTTTCTTCTCCTTCAGAAGAGGTTCTCATTTGGAAGGGAATTTGATGTACTGTTGAGGACACAGGTACTTTGGATTGAATGTGAGCTCTGTTACTTATCAATATGTGTCCTTGGACAAGTTACTTAACCTCTATGAACCTCTAGGGAGCTAGAGAATGGAGTATTCTCTCTTTTTTTTTCTAAGGATGAGTGATATTTCAAATATTTTATGAAAAGTTGAATAGAATACTCACTTCTTAGGGCATTTTGAGTATTAAATTAGAACATAGTTAAAATGTTAAACAGATAATGTGTAAACAACATGTTATCTAACACACTCTCTTTCCAGCATCCACATTTGATAATTTGTTCACCTTTAATCCAAGAGTACAATAAGGAGTCAATCTCCTTCATCCTTGGAGGATATGTATATCCAAGTAGCAATTAGGAAAAAATGAATGCACTGTCAATACCTAAAGAGAAAAAAGGATCACATAATGAGGAAAAGCTGGTTTTAGGAAAAGAGAGAGAAGAAGCCTCACGGGATTGTCCAGGCTTTATGGATTGATGTATATATAAATTTTAATATAACCAAATAGATGCTCAGTCCAAATATCATGTGTCAATATCTTAGAAAAAGCTAAAGGTCAGGGGTCACTGATTTTTTGAGGTATCTTATGGTCATTAGATTATAATTTAATGATAACTTCCTTTCCTCTTAAGCCTGCTCAGTAAATGAATCAATTTTGCCTAACTACCAACATCAGACTTTCCAGGCCTCTTGAAATCTGTCTGTGGCAGCCTCACTACTTCATACTTACATCTCTCTCTTCTTTTTAAAAGTCAAGTTTGATGACATGCTTTGCATATAATAAAATACACAGACATTAAGTGTGCACTCTGTTGGGATTTGAAAAATGTGTACATCTATAAAAACACCACCCAAATCATGATATAGAACATTTATTTAACTGCAGAGAGTTCCCTCATGTCCTTTCCCAGTCAATTTCCTACCACCCCCACTACGCCAGGCAAAAAACTGGTCTAATTAGTAATTGTCTCCATAGCTTTTTTCCCCCTTAAACTAAAACTTCATAAGAACAGAACCATACAGAATCAGCTAGATGTTCTGGCTTCTCTTTCTCAAGATAATCATTTTTGAAATTCATCCTGTGTTGGCGAAATCACAGTTTGCTCCTTTATAGTTAAAAGTAGAATCCCATTGCACAACTATTCCACTATTTTTTGGTTTATTCTATAATTTAGTTTGTATTCATTTTTTCATTTTTGTATGTGTGCATTTTTTAGTGATATAATTCACATTCCACAAAACTCACTCTTTTAGAAGTGTACAATTCAGCAGTTTTTAGTATAATCACCAAGTTGCACAACCATCACCACTTTCTAATTCTAGAATATGTTCATCTGCCCCCAAATAAACCCCATACCCATTAGCAGTCATTCCCCATCACACCCTCTCCTAGTCCCTGGTAACCATTAATTTACTTTCTAGCTCTATGGAGTTGCCTATTCTGGAAATTTTATATAAGTGGAATCATATAATATGTGGCTTTTGTATCTGACTTCTTTCACTTAGCATAACATTTTCATGGTCCTTCCATGTTATAACATGTATCAGTACTTAATTTCTTTTTATGCCTGAATAATATTCCATTATATAGATATGCCACATTTTGTTCATCCAGTTATTGATTGATGGATATTTACCTTATTTCCAGTTTGGGGCTATTATGAATAATGCTGCTATGAATATTCATTTAAAAGTTTTTGGATAAACGTATGTTCTCAACTATCTTGAGTATATATACTGGAATTGTTGGGTCTCTTTATTTCCTGATGTGGGGTTGGATTACTATCTAATAAACTTTCATTTCAAACTGAATTACTCTTTTTAGTATTTTTGCAGGGTAAGTCTGTTCACCACAAATTCTGTCTGTTTTTTTGTTTTTTTTAAATAATGTCTTAATTTCTCCCTCATTCTTTAAAAGATAGTTTTACTTAATATAGAATTCCTTTTTGACAAACTTTTTCTTTCATTGCTTTGTATATGTCATCCCAGTGCCTCCTGGTTTCCATGGTTCCTAATGAGAAGTCAGCTGTTATGCTTATCATGGATCCCTTTTATATAATGAAATGATTTTCTCTTTCCTGCTTTCAAGAATCTTCTCCAATGACCCACAAAAGAAGCAAATCTTCCCCTTCCTTATTATCCATCTAAGCATTATTTTCAATCAGGCTAGAATTATTCTTATCCCCAGTGTCATATTCATGTGGCTTCTTTCCTACAACCATACTTGGTGCAATGCCTTGCTCCTAGGTGCTCAGCCAATACATGCTCTGTTTATCTGAACCCCCAAAGCCCTTAGGGTAATACTTGCCCTCAGTTTCTTTTACTGGCCTACTATAACTTTTAGGGGCACCTCTACACTCTCTTATTTTAAAAAAGAGTTAGATAATACAATGTGTAATACAAAGGCAGGATAAAACTGTGTCCCATTAGTAAAAGAGAGAGTTTTATTGGAGGAATTATAAATAAAGTAGAGTGGTACAAGATGTTCCTTTTCTTCTTTTGTACAAGCTTCCTTGGGTTATTACTCCTTTTTCCTCTTACCAATAGAGTAATAATATCTAAAACAGTGCTACTCAACACTGACTGCCCATTATCATCTCCTGGAAAGATTCTTAAAAGCACTGACTCTAGGTCTCTCTCTAGACAAATAAAATGAGCTTTTTGAGGTTGGGACTAGGAATATTTTTTAAATTATGATTTTATATATATATATATAAAGTTTCCCGTTTTAACATTCTCAATGTATATAATTCATTAATACTAATTTCATTCACAATGTTATGCTACCATCACTACCATCCTTTACCAAAACTTTTTCATCACTTTAAACTGAAACTCTGTTCCCATTAGCATTAACTCCTCCTTTACCGTTTCCCCTATCCTTGGCAAACTGTAATCTACTTTCTGTCTCTATGGATTTATAGATTTTTCTTATTGTGAAATTATATAATATCTGTCCCTCTGTGTCTAGCTTAGTTCAGTCAACAGGATGTCCTCAAGTTTCATCCATGTTGTAGCATGTATTAGAACTTCATTCCTTTTAAACACAAAATAATATTCAATTGTATGTGTATAGCCACAGGACACTGTTATGCTATCCCTGCCAAATTTTCATCAATGTGCACAAGGTATTTGGGCTCAAATAAAGATACATATTGTTCTTATACTCTTCAATTGATCATCCTTTGTTCCTTTGTCATTATTTGCATAGAACAGTTAACTGCTTTGACCATATCCTTATTCAGTCCTTCCATGTCCTGCTAATCACATGGTGGTTTTTTTTGGCATCAGATGAATGTTTTCAAATGACTCTTACCTGCAGAAGGTTGTATGCCCTTTTCCCATCTACAATATGCCACTCAAATCATTGACTCAGTATTCTGTCTTACAGATGTTTTATTACAGTATTCTTTCTTGATAGTATTAAAAATAAATTGCACACATTTATCAAAATATAAAGAGTTGTATAACTTCAGGTTCTAGACTAATACAAGTTTTTTTTCTTCAATATACTGAAATTTCTTTTTTTTCTTTGCTTTCTCAGTGATTAATTTTCAATATTTTTTTATTTTCAATATTTTTAAATATATCACTCAAAATTCTAGAATTCTTATATAAATCATGAGACCTGAGAAAATAAAAAGTCATAATCCTGAAGGTTCAGATTAGGTTGTGGGAAAAAAAGGGAATCAAAGAGGCTATGTCATCTTGTTTTAGTATAAGTCAGTGTTCCTCAAACTAAGGTTTTTTTAAGGAATTCAATAATTATCTATAAGAATTTTATAATTTTTTGATTCAAAGACGAGCAGGTGTAGCATATGATTCAAAAGAAAGTCTTAAAATATTTATGTAAGCATACTCTGGATCATATTGAGTATTTTCTATGTACTAGACACTAAGTGTTTAACATACATTGTCTTATTTAATGCCTAAACAATCACAGTATTATGATATCATATTAAAGTTGAGGAAAATAAAGTGTAAAGCACTTATTCACTTGCCTAAGGATGCACAGCTGTTATCTGGTGAAGATAAGATTCAAATCCAAGCCATGTGGCCACTAGGCCCACAATTATAAATGCTGCCCTACACTATTCCTTTAGAATTTCAAGTAGTTTTACTTTGTCACAGGTTACTGAGAAAAGGAGTGAGATGAGCTTAAGTGTAATCCATGATTTTTTTCCACGTGTAGATCAAATGATGCCACAGCACCTTCTCAGATACAAATTTTGTAACAGAATACGTGGCCATAGTGGTAGTTAAAAGTGAGTCATCAGAGCACACTTCTAACACAGACTTGTGGACTCAAAAGAACCCATATGACAGTAAGCAGAACCATAATCACATTAAAAGTGCACTTTAATTTCAACAAAATAGGATTGTCCATCACATAACAATAATAACAAGTTACTGATTTTGTGGTCTTATAGTATAGTCAATATTTTAACATTTAATATGATTGACTAGCTATATAAGATTGATAAGCAAAAGGAATTTTTGTCTAGTTTTGTTTCCATGCATTTAATGAATGTTTTAATAAGAATTTAAGCAAAAATATAGCATCCTTGAGGGCTGTTTTTCTTTAACAGCAGTTCATTTTATACTTAAATTAAAGAAATACCGATATAGAACTAAGGACAAGGGTACCCTAAAGGACCCAACAGTTCATAAAGAGTCCAATCTTGGTTCCTAGGTTTTAGGATCCAATAC
>JAQZBX010029961.1:0-27039 GCA_029593785.1 Cabassous unicinctus
CACTCATGCTAGTGGTAGGGTAAGTGGGTTTCACAGTCATCTGTGAACTAGTATCCTGAAGACCTAAGCTATGCAATTCAAAACCACCTTGCTTTGAACTCTGTCCCTGGTAGGGTGTCAATCATTCCTGGGTAAAGAGGGACTTTGGCCTAACCCCTAGTTTTGTTTGTGTTTAAAAGCCGATAAATCTGGATAAAAACTTGCAAATCTCTAGAATCAACTTCACTTTCACTGGAAGCCATAGAGGCAGTAGTATTTGCATTAATCATAGAAGCCATACCTTGCAGACCTTAATGGGTCCTCCTCTTAGGCACCTATGGCTCAGACCTGGCCATGAGTTCTTTGAGACTCCAGTGTTGGGTAACCTGATGCTGAGATTCTTTGGGAATGCCCTTGACTGGTTGGTACTAGAGATGTAGCCCTATAACTATTTTTTCAACTCTCCTTTTATTGGTAAACTTTTGTGGTTATGGTAGTGGCTTCTGTTACCTTACTTTGGAGTTAGTAAATATTTGATTTGGATTGTGTAGTGGACAGATTGTCTGGACCTTTTAAGAAGGTTTATTGAGCTGGATAATGAGCAGAATCAGTTGGTTGCAACCTCAATTTGAGTGTGATTAACAATCTCATCATCTTCTCTTTTCATTCTGATATTTTAAGCCCATTGTACCATTTAGGTAGTTCACAGAGCCAATTTTTGTGTGGCAGAGAATTCATTATGCGTGAGCCAAATCTGTTGGCGCACCTACAGAACCCCAATGAGGAAGGAAAGTCTTGGATGTTTTCTTCCTCTTATCCTCCTGCCTTGCTGCCTCTTCTCAAGCAAGGGGCCCCTTTCAGGGCACATTCAAGGTGAGGGTCCGTGGTGACACTACCAAGAAGTGCCACTCTCCTGAGTTTAACAGAATACCCCATATTTTGAGGTGAACCAACCTGACCTCAAGGTCTCTTCAGGTTACTTGGGAAAGTGATTCTGAACTGCTCTATGTTTTTGTTGTTTTTGTTCAATCCATAGATATCAAAACCAGCTGCAATCCAGCCTGTCCACGGGCCCCAAAAACCTGCTTACAGTTAATAAGTGTCATTGTATATAGGTTAACTGTCAGTGTTTCTGAAGATGTTTGGTCCTATCACAGGAGAACCTTAGGCAATAGCAAGTAATTTCTTCCATAGCCTTTGTGCGTAGGTTGTATCTCTGTTTTCACTTACTTGCCATGCTTGTCTAGTTGTGTCTCTATTTTCAGTTAACTGCCATGCTTGTCTAGGAGTCAGGAGCCTAAGGAAGGACCAGTGTTTCCCTCAGTCCTGAAAAGCACATGTAAACAAATGCTTCCTCAAGGCCCCGGATAAGGTGGTCTTGGTAGTGGTGTTAGAACAGTCTCTGCCATGGTGCCAACTACCTTGTAAGGAAGCTTCAGAATGGCAGACCCCAGTAAAAATGCAGACATGCAGAAGAGCAGGTCTGGTAGGGTGGGGCAGGGCAGTGCTTGGTGAAGCCTATTAATTGCCCAAATTTGGGCCTGGAATATCTCACATAGCATTTTGCCTGAAATTGCCCCCTTGTTACACATACATATTCATATCCATATCTATATTCATTAATATACACATGCTCATCCATATACTTAAAAAACACATAAAAATGTATTCATAAACACATGTATATATATGCATGCACATGTGCTCATATACATGCTAATGTGCCATGGAAATGAAATGAAAACACTCTGAAGCTTCATATTCTTTGGGGGTAGGCGGCCCCGTTTATTCGATCACCTTCAGTATATATACAGTCAGCTATATCAGAAGGTGTGCCCAAGCAATTGCCTTACGTGAAAGCACTCAGAAAGTTTTTTTCGCAGGAGATAATGGAGAGGCAGAAAGCTCTAATTAAGTAACAGTATAAAGCAAGAAAGTCCTCATTGTTTTCAGCAGGAATTGATAACAGCATCTTTTTCCCATGCAGCAGTAATTTGCTTGTACAGCAAAGCAGGTTTAAACTGTTTCAAGGATAATTTAACCAAAGTGTTCCCACACTAATGCAAGGGCAGGAAATAGTTAGAAACCCTGAGTACTAACTGATACCTAATTTTCAGCCAACCCCTCTGTACTCCTCTCTGCCTTCTTCAGTTGTTTATGTGTATGACCTTTCTTCCACAGTGTGCCTCTTTTTTTTTTTTTTCATTTCAATAAATCTTTATTAAGGTCCCATAAGGTGCATGAATTTCTGATCTATAATTTATATTGATAGAAAAGGGTTACTTTAGCCCCTTTAACAAATGCAAATTACAACTTCTCTGTGTATTTCAAGTGAATCATTTGATGTGACTGAGGCTCAGTTTGATGTTGCTGTAAGTACCAACAGTAGAAAATGGGAAAGTATGAACATTTTCTCTTCTACCAAAAAGGATTTGGTGTCAGGATAAACTAGCCTGTTGGTCTAACAATAGCTGATCAAAAAGGCTACTGAATCTGGAAAAAGAAAAGATGGCCTTGGAATTACTGTCCTTTGAGAATTCAATCCCCTAAGGGCAGCAACATGCTGAAGAAAATAACTGGCTCAAAAATTATATTAGGAAACCAAGAAAGGAGTTGTTCACATCTTGGGGAAAAATACAAGAATAGAAAATGTTAAATGTAGCTAGATGCTAGATTATAATTCTCACGTTTCCTGGAGTTATGATAGTACTTGGAGCTAATAAGGCTTTAAGCATACCCCTTTGAACAATGTGATTTAAATGATAGATTTCCAGGGCGCCGATGGTAATTTCAAGTGTAATTCTGCTATTTGTACCAAGCAATAAGAAGAAAAAGCAGCAAGTTGAAAGTGTAATGAATATAGGACATAAGATGATTTCACAGCCCTAGAATACTGAATGTGCATCTTTTTTCATTAGGAGTAGCACATTCTGGATAAGTCCAAGGTAACACTGGAGGCATTGCTATTGATGGCTTTTTGTAGCAGCAGGCAACTGCAAAATTATTGAATCCTGGTTTTGCTCTTTCATCTGTTTGAATAATACATGAGACAATAAATGCTTGCTGATGGCTTTTCTCAGGATCTTGCTGCAAACAGAATTGTACTAAGCTAAAGAAGGCTGGAGAGAAAGTTCCTGAGGATGGCGTCTGCAGTCTGTTGTAATTGACTGTGCACATTCCACTGGACACAAGTATGCTTTGTCTAATCAGAGTCTATGCCTGATTGGGAATTTTTATTCTGGATTCTGAGTAAAAATACTGACATCCAATGAGCTATACAGAGGACCTTTCAGTTGCTGTACCAACATCTGAGTCCTATGGATAAACTGGAAATGTACTTGTCCACTGGCTAATTCACAGGCTATAATCACAACACTGTAAATATCTGATTTCAAATTTTATCCATGCAAATCCTGTCTCAATAGCTCTGGACTCAGCAGCTGCCCTGATGTGCTGAACTGTGGGAAATCTTATACAGCCCTATGCCTCTGTCCATGTTTAACCAAACTATGCAAATAGGAAAGGCCAGAGAGGGTCACTAGGCCATCACCAGAAGTAAGGATAAGGCTGGCTTTCATACTCCTGTAAATATAGCCATTTTAGTGCAAATTGTTCAACCCTCTCACTGCTCCAAAAAGAATGCTTCTTATTAAAGTTTCACTCATGCCTTCAGAAACAAGTCCTCAAGAGTTGGCTTGCTGAACCAATAAACGAAGAAACCAAAGCCAGATGCCAACAGTGGAAATGTCCAATAAGTTGTAATACTTGGGTGCCAGAAATTGTGGGATAGAATCACTGCTTTTATAAATCTTTCAGGTATTCTTCAATTCAGTTTTCCAGATTTGTAGTTTTATAGTCACCAGTGTACCTGTAGTAGGAGTATGCCTTATGAGTTAAACAGAAGTCGAGTTGTCAAATCCTCTTCCCATTGTTACTTGGAGAGTTCATAGTGAGACACGTTCGTAGAAACTAACACATCATTGGTTCTGGTAGAAGGAGGAGGAAAGCAGAAAAAGGTTGATCATCAACCTGTGAGGAATATTCTATGCTTGTGCTCTTGCCTCAAGTGGTCCACAGCTAGATGCAGGTACAAGGTGTCTGCTCTGCTGGCAGAGGTATAATGCTTGAGGAACAATTTCCACACCTATTAGAATTGCAAGTATTGATGGAGACTGGTATCAGACTCCTTTCCAGGTCTGAGTGAGTCAACTCGTGTTCGGGAAGTGCAGAAACAACCCAAAAGAGACACTGAATCGCTTTAGTTCACAGAGAGTGACAAAAATGCTTCTATTCCAAAGTAGAAGATTTTTGTTCTAACTTCAAGATGAAGAAACATCCCTGGGTGCGACCACGGCCAGTGACTCTTCTGAGGGGCAGAGCATACTAGGCAAGCTCCCTGCATGGGCCGCGGAACATTGGACTGCAGCGCTACTGGACAGGGGCCCTCCACCTGGAAATCCCCACAGTATGAATCTTGATCTGTAAAATCATCCAATTCTTTTACTTATTGGCTAAATCCTATAATGCTTCTAAAATTGTTTCAGAATTTCTTAGTTTGTAACACCAAAAAAATAAACCTACTAAAATGATTTCATGAATTCTCTCATTCCTTACTCCCACTCTCACCTTGTTTCTATGAGTGAGGGTTTATGGCAATATCTGTGTTCTTTATAATTTGTGCGCTTGGATTCTTGCTTTTTTTTTTCTTCAGGTATGCTCCTATATTGAAGTTTGGTATCAGTTTTTGTTCTACCTTCTTTTCCTTCTTACTTTAATTTTATTTCTGAATAATTCAAACTTTGAGCTACTTCCAAAAATAAAAATTGTACAAGATTTTTTAGAGAAGAATTATTCCTTCCCATATCCATACCCTGCATTTGCCAGCCACCCCCACCCCCGCACACCTTCCTTACAGGGAACCAAGTGGGTTGTTTCTTGTTTACATTTCCTAATGTTTATTTTGTTAAGGTTTGGATCTCCCCATTCCTAACTCCTTCCATTTTTACACCTCCCTCTTTTGGGTGAAAATGTAGCATAGTATTTATCCTTTTTAATAAGTCTTTTCACATAAACCTTTTCTCTTGGAAATTGAGCAATGTCTGTTTCTAGGTATATTTTGCATTCCTTTATAGCAATATGTACAGATGTACGAATCACATCATATACCATAGGTAATATTATGCCATAGTTTATACTATGTTCCTTATTATAAACTAATGAGGTATAATACCTCATTGCCTATGCTTGAACATTCAGGTAATAATAAATACTTTGCAATCACAAATAATGGTGTACTATATTACTTTGCAATCACAAGTAATGCAATCACAAATAATGCAATATGCTGTACTTTAAACTTATATATACATTCATTTTCAATTTTGGTTTTACCCATGTGTATTGACCTACAGTATAAATAAACAAAGAAAAGTACATACCAATGTAGAATATTGATGTCTAGGAATACTTATGACATAATTGTACAGATTCAACAAACACCTAATACAACCATTCACAAAATGTTCTTATCTAACAAATACCATATTTAGCAAATGATAATTTACATATAACTGTATAATAGGAGGGAATGCTGCTGTTATAAATTTGAAATCCAGATATTTCATAATAGATCTGATTTTTCTATTCAATAAACTAAATGCATCTCTTTATATAGGTTATGATGACAAACCAGATGAAAATCTCATGTTTGAACAGCAAGATTTTGTGTCAAAAACCAAAATTGAAGAAAAGGAACTAAAAACTTCCAGAGGGGAAATAGTTAACAGTAAGTCTAATGATTATAGACATCTTTAAATTATTTTAAATTAAATTGAACTTTTGTGTTGTGCTTATGTATATGTACATGAGCATATAATTTGTAGACATTTTATACTTTGACCTATATAATGAATACGCTAATGTGACTAGAGAAAACAATGGGATATTAGTATCATTTAGTTGGGATTTCTTTTCATAAGACAACTTCATGTGCATGACTCATGTGCTCAGGAGATACCCAAGTCCAATGATATGCAAATTATAGTCACTTACTTTTTTTTAACACATAATTTTATTGATACATATTAATAAAGCATAAATCCATCCAAAGTGTACAATCAGTAGTATTTAGTATAATCATAGTTGTGCATTCATCATTCCAATCATTTTTAGATCATTTTTATTATTCCAGTACTACTAATACTACTACTAATAATAAACAAAAACCAACCAACAAAACAAAACTGATCACCTCCCAATCTGTATATTGTTTCCTTCTCTCTGTATATTTGTATTTATATTTCAAAAAAACAGTCTTATATGTGTGATATCACCCATATTTGTATTTTACATGGTGTTTCACTATGTTATACAGTCCTATGTTACATTTTTTAGCTTTCCTTCTAGTAATATAAATGTCCTTGGGCTTTCCCTTTCAACAACTGTCATACCCATATAATAGCTCTGCTAGTCACAAACAGCATGATGTTCTCTCACCATTTCCATTTATTTCCAAAGATTTACAAACGACCTCTTACTAATTCTGCACAGATCAACCATCAGCTATCCATTCTCTACCCTCATTTTGTTTTCTGGTGACCTATATTCTAATTATTAATTCCATGAATTTACATAATATATTTAGTTCATAATAGTGCAATCATACAGTATTTGTCCTTTTGTGTCTGGCTTGCTTCACGCAACATAATGTCCTTCAGATTCATCCATGTCATCATATGCTTCATGACTTCATTTCTTCTTACCGCTGCATAATATTCCATCATGTGTATATACCACAATTTATCCATTCATCACTTGATGGACACCTGGGTTGTTTCCAACTTTTGGCTATCATGAATAATGCCACTATGAACATTGGTGTGCAGATGTCTATTCGTGTCACTGCTCTCAGTTCTTCTGCGTGTATACCTCGCAATGGTATTGCCGGGTCCCATGGCAAGTCTATATTCAACTTCCTTAGGAACTGTCAAATAGTCCTTCACAGTGGCTGTACCATTATACATTCTCACCAACAGTGAATAAGCATTCCTATCTCTCCACATCTTTTCCAACATTTATAGTTTTCTGACTTTTTAATAGTGGCCAGGCTTATGTATGATATCATATCTCATTGTAGTTTTGATTTGCATTTCTCTAATCACTAGTGATGTTGAACATTTTTCATGTGTTTCCTTGCCATTTGTATTTCTTCTTTGGATAAGTGTCTTTTCAAGTCTTTTGCCCATTTTTAATACGATAGTTTGTCTTTTTATTTTTAAGTTGTATGATCTTTTTATATATCATGGTGTTGCAATTGGGCAGTTTGATGTAATTATGAATTCCAAAAATATATATTGGATTATGCTTGTAAACTGGTCTGCTAATCTGGGCATGATTAAGTTATGATTATGGTGTTAACTGGGCCATGTCAGTAAGGCGTTGAGCCCCACGCCTTGGTGGGTGGGGGAATCAAATATTAAAGTCAAGGCAAAGGACAGAGGGAACAGTTTTTGAGTTGCAGTTTTGATGTTGGAGTTTTGATGTTGGAGAGAAGGCCCCGGGATAGTGACGAGCCACTCAGTCATAGTGACTGAGAGTTCACAGCTGGCCTTGTGGAGAGAAGCAAAGCCTAGAGAGCCTCATAGTCTACAGCTGACCTTGTGAAGGAAACAGGAGCTAAGCCTGGAGAGAAACGCAGCCCCGGGAAGAGAGGAACCAAAGAAGCCTGAACCCTGGCAAACGTCGGCAGCTGTCTTGCCCCAACACATGGCAGTGGACTTTGGTGAGGGAAGAAACTTATGCTTTATGGCCTGGTAACTGTGGACTTCTACCCCAAATAAATACCCTTTATAAAGACCAACCAATCTCTGGTATTTTGCATTAGCACCCCTTTGCCTGACTAATACACATGGGTATTAAACCCTTATCAGATACGTGATTGCCAAATATTTTCTCCCATTGAGGCAGCTGCCTTTTCACCCTTTTGACAAAGTCCTTAATTTTTAATTTTACATTTAAAATATATTTTGTATAATATTTGTATCACTATTCCAACTCATTTTTGTTTACTATTTGCCTGGAATATCTTTTCCCAACCTTTCACTTTTAGCCTGGTTGTGTCCTTACATCTGAGATGAATCTATTGTAGATAACATATAGATCGCTCATATTTGTTTATCCATTCTATCAGTCTATGTCTTTTGATTGGGGAGTTCAAACCATTAACATTTAATGTTATTACTGTAAAGGCATTACTTACTTCATCCATTTTGTCCTTTGGCTTTCTGTTGTCATATCGTACTATTGTCTGTCTTTTTACCCTATAATTTAGCCTTCCTAATAATCTTCATATCTACACTCTTCTCCAAGTTTTTCACCCTTGTTTTTTTCTTTTCAGGCTGCAGCACTCCCTTTAGTATCTCTTTTAATTCTGATCTTTTGGTTACAATTGTATCAGTTTTTGTTAGCCTGTGAAGACTTTGAACTCAATTTCATTTTTGAAGGACAGCTTTGCTGGATATAGAATTCTTGGATGGCAGTTCTTCTCTTTCAGTACCTTAAATACATTATACCACTTTCTTCTCTCCTCCATGGTGTCTGATGAGAGGTTGGCCCTTAATATTATCAAGGTTCCCTTGTATGTGATGCTTTGCTTTTTTCTTATGGCTTTCAGAATCCTCTCTTTATCTCTGATATTTGTCATTCTGAATAGTAGGTGTCTCCAGGTAGGTCTATTCGAATTTATTGTGTTTTAAATGTGTTGTCCTTCTTGGATATTGATATTTATGTCTTTCATGAGGGTTAGGAAGTTTTTAGTCATTATTTCCTCAAATATTCTTTCTGCCCCTTTTCCATTCTCTTCTTCTGCGAGAGCAATAATACATATGTGTTTGTGTGTTTCGCATTGTCTTTCAGTTTCCTGAGACCCTGTTCCATTTTTTTCCATTCTTTTCTCTTTCTCTTCTCCTTTCTTTTTCAGTTCAGATGTTTTTCTTCAAAATCACTAATTCTGTCTTTGAGCATTTCAAATCTGCTCTATTTGCCTCTAATGTATTTTTTATCTCATCCATCGGTCTTTTATTCCCAAAAGTCTGTTACTTTTCTTTTCAGGCTTTCAAATTATTCTTTATGCTCACCCAGAGTATTCTAATATCTTTTATCTCTTTTGTCATATTTTCTTTCAATTCTATAAATTGATTTAGGAGAGTCGTGTGATTATCGTTAATTGTCTTAAATCCTGTATTTCTTCAGAATATTTGGTTTGCTCCTTTGTCTGGGCCATCTGTCCAGTTTCATAGTATAGTTTGTAATTTTTTGGTGATGTCTAGGCATCTGAATATGTTGGTGAATTTACTCTGATGGCCAATTTCTCTATCTTGCCTATTGTCTTTTTTTTTTTTTTCTTCACAGCTCTTCTTTGATATTTGGTTTGACTTACTTTAAATCTTTAAAATTTTCCAATTTAAGTTATCAAAATTGTCCCAGGGACTCACTAATTGGGCCTACATTTTCTCCCAGGGGTTAGAGTACAGAGAAACCCATAATCAGTTTTTGTCCATGCAATTTCCAGACCAGCCAGCAGAAGGCGCTCATTGGCACACCTTTCCACGGAGATATATCTCTTTCTGTTTACCTGTGTTTTGGTCCGGCCAGAGCCAAGATTCAAAGTGGGCTCTGCTGGCCAAATTCACTGAAGAAAAGCCCCCCAACTTCCTTCCTTTTTCCCTTGTAACAGTTGACAGGGAGGAAGATACCTATTCCACTCTCAGTCAGCTTCAATGAGCCAAGGGTTTTTCAGCTTAATACCTTGGGAGTAGGGGATGGGGAGCCCTTCCTGGAACTTCCTGACTGCTGCAGGGGTTTGATAATTCAGGTTTATTGTTTTGGGATCTTCCTTTCTCTGTCCCTCACATTCCTGGGAGTTGTAAAGCACGGTCCTGGACTGCTGACTCCCAAAGAAGGTGCCTCAGAAAGATTTTGGCTCGTTCTCTGTTGTTTTTGTGAGAGAGTTGGACACTGCCTGCCTAATTCAATGCAAACTTCCCACAATTCCCCGTCACTTACTTTTGAGCAGGCTCTGGTACTTCATGGGTTCAAAGCCCAAGGGGGCCTCTGATGTGTGGTGCTTTCGCTCTGCCATAAGCTCCAATCAGTGACCTGGGGAGTTACTGAGACCTGTAATTCAGATGGCAAATGTGGATCTACAGGGTCCGTGGGAAGTGTGGTCTCAGTGGCCTGTAGCAGAACCTTCAGGGCACCCTGTTGGTCACTGCCCCACTTAAAGGTAACATTCTTCCTGGTAACCTGAAGTTGAATGCCATCAAAATATGCACATGGAGAAAGAATGGTCCCAATAGGCATTGCGACTCCTTTAATTTTAAGGAAGAGAGGGCCAAAGGCTGCTTCGCAGTCATCTCTTCTGGAATAAGATATCATGTACCTCCTCAGTTTGCCCAGGAATTTCAGTTCAATACTAGGTCGTTGTGCCTTATCTATATTAATAGCCTCAGCAATATAGTGATGACAATGCCACTTGGGCTCGACATCCTGGCCATGTGTTCCCCATTGCGAGCCTATCAGTCTCTGCTTTTGAGACCCTATTTTTGAGTAAATAGACTCAGAGATCTCTTTAGGAAGGGCCTAGCAGGACCATCCAGTGAAGGTGACCAATTTTCACTTTTACAGTCTTTCTCAGCTAGTCAATATTTTATATCTTGGCAGTTGTTGCTTTTTCCATGATTAGGAATTTTTCCTTACCGATGTGGATTGGCTTGCAGATTGATTGACTTGACCTTATGAGGAAGTTTAATTGAATTGGATAACCAGGAGGGTGGGCAAAATGGAACCTAGAAATCTGAGTCTGGTTAATCTCTGGTTACATATGGTTTTCAGTCCCTTGTTATAGACCCAAGGAGACGATGTCTCAAGGGCCACTGTAGCTTTTGCAAGTGTGGTCCAAGCAGATTTTTAAATGCAGAGAACTCATTATGGGTGAACCATGTGAGTTGCAGCCCCCAATTCTTTAGTTGACTAAATAAAATGTCTCAGGTGTTCTCTTGCTCTCTTCCTCCTGCCTTCATGCCTCTTCTCAAGAACAATGGCCCCCATCAGGGTTCTCTCAAAGAGGGTTCTAACTTGACACACTCCACAAATTGCCACTCTTCTTACTGAGTTTAACAAAATTATATCTTTCATCATGGGTATAAACTAACTTGTCTCTAAGCACTCTACAAGTCATGGTATAAAACCATCTGAAGGAATCTACATTCTTTTCATTAAAGGCACAAATGTTCATAACATGCTGAATCACAGAAATCAATTGCCCCAGGGTGCTGCTTACAGCTGACAACAGCCATTGGGTAGAACTAAATTTGTAGGTTTGCTGATGACTTTTGTTCCCATCACTGGGGACCTTGAGCGGTAGCCAGGATTTGCTGTGATAGTTTATTGGAACCCCTGTTTTCTCATCGATTTTGATACACTGGGAGGAAATGCAAGTACCAGTGATCCTGCTAAAACTGAAATGGTTATGCAAACATCATTATCACTCTAAATGAGCTTCCTGCATCATCTTTTAGCTACTTGCTAAAAGATGTGCCCTGTTGAATCCTTAGACAGTTGCAAATGATCCACCACGCTAGCTGGCAGGGGCCTTTGGACTACGATAGCAACTCATAAAATATCCTGTGGGATCTTCTGGCTTTTTGTTTTCCTCATAGATAATGTGGTTAATTGATCACAGTGTCTGCAGGGACAATTTATCAGAGAGAGATTGCCAGGATTTGAGTTTGCCAATTAAGACAATGAACCAACTTGAAAGTAACTCTTGAGTCTTATTTCCCATATTTGGATAGTATAAGCATAGGCTAAATAGGGAAGGGTATTGACTAATGTAATGGTATTGGTAATGTTCCATTACTCCTCACAAAACAGCTCTGGTCATCACTACATGGAGCAGCACAGACAGGTGGAGGTAATGACACTGACATATAACACCAAACAAAAGTTTCTTCCTTTTCTGGAACTCAGGGTTTGGTGCAAAGGAGATATGGAAGGGCTATGAGTGGGATATTACTGAATACTTAGTCATAGTAGACAAAATGTCTTCCAGATCTCCCAGATATAGAGTGCCTCAACATAGGGCCCTTAACAGTGCCTTTGCTGAGTCATCTACTCTACCATAAGTGTCCTCATAATGGAGATGCCTGGGCTTGGAATGCAGATATGTGTAGGAGCTGGACCTCATGGTGGTGGGGTGAAAGGGTTGGAGTAGGCCTAGACTGCAACTCCAGTGACTGCAAAGCACATTCATACACATGGTAGTGAATTAAAATAAAATAAAATAGGGGATTTTGCACTGTCCTGATGCCTTAGCATCTTAGACCCTGTCTTTACGTCCCTCAGTGACCACCCCTGACATCTGTTTATACAAGATAAACAGCTTCTCCCTCTTATCCCTGTATCCTTCACCAGTTCACATACCTGTGAAATTCAAATACAAACACTCTAATCTCTACTCATGCTTGATTAACCACTGCAGGTCTACCCATATAACTTTGTAACGACCTAGTCCTTAATCCACAGTAAACTTTTTTTTTTTTTTTTGAGGTACCGGGGCCAGGGTATGTACCCAAGACCTCTTATGTTGGAAGCCGGCGCTCAACCACTAGGCCACATTGGTTCCCCTGAGTTGGTTATTTCATATGTTCGCTTGTTGATTGCTTTTGTTTTTTAAGAAGCACAGGGGATCAAACTCAGGACCTTTCATGTAGGAAGCAGATACTCATTCACTTGAGCCACATCTGCTCCCCAGTCCACAGTAAACGTTTGTCCCCTACTTCCTTTCTTGAGCCTACAATCCTGATCTATTTCTGCAGTTGACCTGATGAGGTATGCTACTCCTCTTTGTTTTAGGAACAATGAGTACTAGTAAACATTTCTTTCCTAAATCACTGGTGTCACTTATCCTTGCTGCACCTGACTATCCATTTAAAGATCCTTACAGCTCACACATGCCCATTCATACTAAGACATAAACACTTACATATACACATACACATATAAGTACATATACAAATATCCATATACCTACTAGCTTATAAATGTACATATATACATTCACATGAAGAGACATAGTTTAGAAAAACAATAAGTCTCACAGATACCTTCAATTGCAATCCATTCCCTCAGGCTCATTTTATCCTTCTCCATTTCATATGTATATATTTTTTCTTTCCCAGGGTGAATTCTGCCTCCCTACAATATATACATTTATTCTTTTGCTCAGTCCTATATCACCACTAAAATTCTTTCAGAATTCTTAGCACATATCACAACAAAAACAATCTTAAGTAAAAGATTTCACTGTTTCCTTGCAATCTTCTTCCCATACTCTTGCACAACTGAGGGCACATGCCAAATACAGAGTGCATGACTTAATTGGATTAGCACTTTGTTGTTATTGTTGTTCAGTGGGATCATTTGTTGAAGTTTCTTTTCAGGTTTAGTTCTCTGTGCTATACTTATTCATTTAATTTTATTTTTGGAAAAGTAGAATATTAACCTACTTTCAAAGGTAAAATACATACATAAAGGTATTCTAAGGCTAGTGTCATTCCTTCTGGTATCTGTTCCAGCCAGTGTCTTGACTCCCTTTCTCTATACCTCCCATGAAGATAACCAACTACAGTGATTTTGGTTGGCATTTTTTGTGGTTCATTTTATAAAGATAAGAATCTCTCCATTTCACTCTCTATTTTATATTTCCCGCTTTTCTTAAGCAAAAGTTATTGACTAGATACACTGTTGTGCAGTTTTGTTCTTTTTTATTAACCTATCCTTATATCCTAGATATACCTCCATTTCAGTTTATAGGAATACTTTACAGCTGCATACTCAGCCCACTGAACCTCATTTTATACCATAGATAAAACAAAAACATAATTTATAGCATATACCATAATTTGTACAACCATTCTATTCCAAATAATTAGGTGACATTGAATATTTTCCAATTACAAACAATGACATAATGATTAATCTTGTTCATATGAATTGTCATTGTTTGGTCTACAAATGTGTATTAACCTAGAATATAAGTTATCTTAGAAAATTAGAGGCCAATATATAAAATCTGTTGGATGCCTAGAAGTATTGATGAATTAATTATACCACTTCAGCATGCACTCATTGAAATTATTCTCACAGTTACATATCAATATAACATCTTGGTAACTTGCTTATAATGTTATAAAAATTAGAGAAATGCCTGCTGTAAACTTATCATTTGAAATTTAGAGAGTTTGTAATAGATCTGATTTTCTATTTAGTGGGCTAAATGCATGTCTTTATGTAGTTCATGATGAAGAACCAGAAGAAAATCTTATATATGAGCCTCAAGATTTTGTATCCAATACCCAAATGGAAGTGAAGAAACAAAAAACTTTCAGAAAGGAAAGACTCGACAGTATGTATAATAATTATTGTTCAACAATATATTATTTGAGTATATATGTCATAGAAATTCAAACTTTAACCTATAATGTAAATACCCTAAAATAGACGGAGAAGAAAATTAAAATATTGATGCTATTTGGTTGGGATTTCAGTTAGTATGACTATTCATTGCTGGCGTCATGTGCTCAGTATCCATCAAGCTTTAAATCAGGCTGATAACTGTTTCAGAAATGGTGATGGCCTCTTTCATGTGCTTCAAACAGTGATCTGAAGTGCTGAGACATGTAACTCAAATAACAAATGTGGAAGAGTGGAGCCAATGAAATGAGTGCTCCATGCATGTCCTCAAGGGCACGCTCTTTTGGCGTTTACCTATGATCAGTAGAAATTTTACTGGTATCTGATCGATGTGTTTTGAATTAATTAATTAGAAACTCAAATTTTGGTTTTAGTGGGGTTCAGGTACAACATATATAGGGAGCCTGAAAAAACAATGCATGAAAAAAAATAATTACTTACAGGTCCTGGGGGAAAGATGGGCATTACAAGGGAGTGATAGAAAGCATGAGTGGCTCAGGTGACTCAACCAGCAGGTGGGAGTACAAAAGCATAGAGAGAGGAAACTGTGGGCTTGCTCTTTTTTTGTGGTCCAGGGGTCAAGGTTAGTAGACTTACTGTGTGAGTCAAGGATTGGTAAGTTTCAACCAAACGTGTGCAATAATGGAAATAGATTGGGACCTGGGGGGCAGTGGGGATGGTTAGCTAATCATTTGGGGCCAGCTGTGGGTTCTAGGTTTATGCATGTGGATGGTGTGTGGTATATGGGTGGTAATGGCTAGATGGAGATTACTGACATATAGTGAGGCCTTGGTGAAGAAGTGGGCTAATAACAGAGCAAAGACCAAAAAGCCTTGGCAAAATGGAATCCGTGACAGTACAAGCATAATGGAGGCACAGGTCAGATGGGTGCCATTAGGATACCTAATAGGGAATGTGAGAGCATCAATAGCCCAAGACTGACATCAATTGCTGGGCATTCAACTTATTTATTCAGTGTATTAGGCCAGAAACCTGGCCATCATCACTTCTGAGATGAGAGTTTGCACTTTCTCAAATCATGCCCATCAATTTCAAATCATGCCCATCAATTATGTACTGTAGGTTGTTGTACCTTGTGCATATTAGGATCCAGTTGTGTTTTGTACATGGGACACCAGGGTGTCCATGCTTTTTTTGGTGGTGCCCTTCTCTGAGCCATATAGGCAGACATCATCAATATATTGCCAACCAGTTCTCCCTCTGGGAACAGGACTTTTCCAGGTCCTGGTGTATCAATTGGTGACAGATACTCCAGGAATTTTGTAGACTTCCTGAAGGACATCATAGATGTTTGCATTGTATTCCTCGTTTAGGCAAACTGATCTTGATCATTTGGGTGAGTAGGGAGGCTGAGTAGGTCATCTGAGATGTCAATTATAGCATACCAATTTTGACACCTTCGGCAACAGCCTCCTTGAGAGTCACACTAACAGGGGTAGTCAGTGCCATGACTGCATTATAGTAATCTATGGTGAGTGTGCTGGCACTCAAGCCAATTGAGTGGAGAAATAATCCCACAAGAATTTGGCCTCCTTAAGATTAGCAATGTGCATTGATTTATTTTTTCCATAGGCAGTCAATCCTATGCCTATCTATACGTGTTAGGCCCCAAAGCTGTGTTTTTGGGAATAACTAGAGAAAAACTTGAACATGAGAATTAGGCAGAATTTGCATTTATTATGTCTGCAGAACAGGAGCCAAGGTTGGTTTAAAGTGACTCAGACCCGACTCCCTGTGTTGTGGTTTTGCTCTTGCTTAAATATTTAAGTTATTACTTAGCATTTGCTTTGATTATACATTAGCTTTTATGCATATGGAGGAACATACATAGCTAGTTATATAATTGTATGATTAGTATGTTCAGGAAATCATGTTTGCACATACCTTGCATGATCAAAAAAGGGGCGGATAGCTCCACCACTGGGTGGGAATTTTATTATGTTAATTAAACAAGTTTAAGTGAGGACAGTAAAGGGCTTCTTCTGTGCGGGTCTGGCCAACTGGTTGAAGCTGGTTTTCATACTTTATTGCTCTAACAGGATATTTTCGACCACAAGAACTGGAATTTGGCACCAAGAATGGGTTCAATTTCATTACTTTTTAATTTACATATAGTTCTTTTCTTTGTATCTTAGCAACAGGGAGAGAAACAAGTTATTTTTAGGTATTCGGTTATCCTACATCCATCAATTTCCTCCTTCTAGTTTTTGGCTATATTCTTATCACAGGGGAAAGGGATGAAGCTCAGATTTTTTTGTAATTATTTCCTGCTGACACCATGGGTGTTGATTTTTTAGAAAACTATACTAAGAGTGTGGTTTGAGGAGGAAAAGTTAGTTTGTTAGAGTTTGCAGTTGCTTTTAAATAAAGCGTTGTGTGCATGATATGAGTATGGTTGCAACTGCTAAAAGAATTAAGATAATTAAGGAAGGGGAGCAGCCACTTGGTGAAGCTGGACAGGTTTCAGAAGGAGAAATTATTTCTCTGTGTTATGAGGTTATTGGCTTTGTTTTTTAGTTTTTTAATGCTCTCACTACTTTGGAGAGATTGGTGGCTAGTATAAGGATGTGGCTGTAGTCCTGGCGAATGCTGTGATTTTTAAAAAGATAAAGAAGGGGATTAATTGGCTTCGTAAAATTATTTGTGGTGTTACATGTTTTGAGGTTTGCGTTTATAATAGTTTATTGAATTTTGTGTAAGTAGGCTTTTCTGGCTACTGCTTTTAAGGTGTAGATTAACTGAAGCATTCTACAGTACACCTTGTTTAGGTATTGCTTCATAATGATTGTGCAAATTTACACAGTACTAACACTTGGTTTTATTGTAGAGGTTTTAGATGATTTGCAAAACAGATGTGAGGGATGATTAGTATCTTCCCTCAGGGCTTGTTATTGGTAGGTTCTGTAAGAAAAAGAACAGAATTAGTATTTGGTAGAGTTTTGTTTTGTTTTTGTTTTTGTTTTTTGAATATGACACATAGGTTTTCAACTGGCTCTACTTAATATTTTACTTCAGGTGTGGTTTCTGATTTAAGACTTTTTTTATTTGCTGGATTTGATAAGTAGCAAGCTTTTGCTTTTGTATGATGACCCCAGGACTTGATTTTTTGTAACTTAAGAATGAGAGGTTAATAGTACTGTGTAAGGTTTTTCCCATTTAGGTTTAAGCTGATTTTCAGGTGTTTGTTTCTTTAAACTTTTTAAAAAACTTGATCCCTGACTGAGAAGAGGTAGAGAGGCTGGTTGGTTGGGTATTTCAGGTGCATATTTGCATATGTGTGCATGGTGGTGATGAGCTCTCCTACCTGCAAGAACCACTTATGGAGGGCTCCCTCTAAGATTATTGGGAAATTGGGGTTTTCCCTCGGGTTGCTTAGAAAGGGCTTTTTGTATATGAGCTTGAAAGGATTTAATTCAAGTCCTCTTCTAGGGGCTGCTCTGACCTGAAGGAGTGCTAGGTTAAGGGTTTCTATTCATTTTAATTGTTTTTTGACAAATTTTATTTAAGTTTTTTTTCTAAGTATAGTTAATTTTTTCCACTTTTCCTGATGACTCAGGTTTCTAGGCTACGTGCAGTTTTTACTTAATTTTGAGACATTGGTTGACACTTTGTACCACAGCTGAAATAAAAGCAGGTTTATTATTTGACTGAGTTGTTTGGCATAGTCCACACCTTGGGATGATTTATTGGAGGAGGAACTTAGTTACTAATCAATGCTGTTTTGTGTGGTAGGGAAAAGCTTCCACTTATCCTGAAAAGGTGTTTACAAATATTAAAAGATATTTAATTTTTTTTGTGGTTTTATAATAATGTTTGGGTGACTCCTATTTTCCATGGATTTTAGATTCTTAACCAGTAAGGCTGCATAGGCCAGCACCATGGCTAAGTGACTTTATTTTCCCAATTTGTGCAGTTTGAGGTATAGGCAACAACAGATGATGATGATGATGATTGGGCCTGTAGGGCTACTGTTTTTTTAAATGCATATTCTCAGTGTTTGCATTGGTTTTGCTATTAGCATTTCAATTGGAGCAGGGGCTGTAACCTGAGGTGCTGAATTTAAACAGGTTAAGGTTGGAGACAGTTTTTTAGTTCATTGTTGTAAAGATCCCTTATTGCTTTTTATTTGTTCTTTTCAAAGGCAATTCATTTTTTTTTAAAATAAGACCAGCACCAGTGGGGTTATAAGGTAGATTGAAAGTTTAAACAATATTCTGATTCATAGCCTAAGACTGCATGAGGTGACTAGTAAATGGAGTTTCTTTCATAGTAGCTTGCTGGTTGCCAAGAGTTCCGTGGCAGTGTTTGTGGTAGTGAAAGCATACTTTGCCCCTTCCGAGAGTGGGAAGGGACCAATGTAATCTACTTGCCATCGTGCTACTGGAATCTGTGCTTGGCTAATATGTTCCATCAGGTGAGGTAATTGTTGCAGTTGTTGGAGTGAGCATGACAGACACTCGTGGATGATGTTTACAAGCTGCTGGTGAGTAACAGGTAGCTGGAACTGCTGCCACAGGGTCTGGTAGCCATGGTGTCTGCTTTTTCTTGTGGAGTTGCTCTGCTGCTTTTCAAGTTTCAATGGCATGGTTTCAGATCTTCGTGAGGGTATCTGCCTCAACATTCCCGAGAGGGATGTTAGAGGAGTAGGCGGGGACATGATAGACAGTTACCTGTCATTGCTGGCAGGTGGTTCAGATGTTTTTCCACAGATCTCTCCTCCACAGAGGGCAGCCCATGACAGCCCATTGTTTCTGTTTTGTTTTTAGTGTTTGCAATTTACTTTTGGATAGGGATGGTAGTTTTCAGAGTGATCAGAAACTTGCAAGTCCTCTACTTGCAACGGGGCATGGTATATTGTGAACAGTTGCCTTTTTAAGGGGCTACACCATAATTTGGCCCCCTTCCACAATTGGGACTAAAACCCAAGGGGTATTTGCTTAGAATGTTGCTTTTGCTACAAACTCCACTCAGAGTTAATATTGGTGCTGGCTACATACAATTCACAGGGTTAGTTAGGGTTTATCCTCCTTTACTGCTTGAGTCTATGCTATTTTATGCTATGCTTGAGTCTATACTTTTTTTACTTTTTAAAAAGCAGCCTGCTGGGGGTCCTTCATTTCCAAGTACAACGTTTTCTGATTAACACATACATATTTGAGCTAAATGAGGGATGAAGGGTTTCTAGTACTCCCAACAACCCCAAAAAAGTCCATTAATTATTTTAGAGTTTTAGGACACAATACAATTAAAGTACAAAAAGCTATTTTGATAAAAGAGATTTTTTGCTTTGTATATTAACATAAGCACTTATTTAAATTTTTTGCCATTTGAATAGTTTTTTTTTAAGAATTTTTGTTAATTTGATATTACCATACAGAGGTATGAAAATATACACTGAACAGACAGACAAACACAAAAGAGTTAAGATACAACAACAGAAACATAAAGTTTACTAATTTGACTTATAAATCTTACTCCTTTAGTATGGTTGTTTTTAAGCTTTCCATCATTTCACATTTTTTATTTTTATTGCTTTTAAGATTTTTGACTGGGGCTAAAGGGGACTCATATAGCATTAACTCACAACATTTTAGTTTTTTTAAATTTTTTCACAACTCAAAGAAGATTTGAACATATGGGACTTTATGCTCATTTTTCTTGCTGTTTCCCAAAGTTTAATTGTGATATAGTGTTAAAATTCAAAGACCCATATTTTTGGCTAAATTTTTCTTTTATTTAATTTATACCTAGGTTAAGTTTCATTACTAAAAAATAATTTAGGCTTCTGTAACTTTAGATCCCCCAAATTTAGACTACTTTTTCAGGACACATTCTAGTGATGAGCACTTGTTCCCCATGGTGGCAGAAAGAGAGAGAGAGAGAGAGAGAGAGAACAGCCAAAGTAAAGGCACAAAAGGCAGTGGGCTTCCTCTTCAAGGGAGCGAGGGAGTGGAACTCAAACCCACGAAACCTCTCCCACTGCCACCAAACCTTCACCACCTTAGCGAAGGTAAGCCAAATGCTAACTTGCAGTTAGCCAAAGCCAAATAGTGGGTTTTGCCTTTAAGGGAGTGAAGGAGTGGGACTCAAACCCACCAGCCTCTCCCACTATAACCAAACCTTCGCTCCTTTAGCAAAGGTAAACCAAATGCTAACTTGCAGTTAGGCAAAGTCGAAGAGAAATGGCAAAACTGAAACCAAATGCTAACCCGTGGTCAGGTAGAAGAAAAAAAACAAATAGAAGTAATAAATAAAGGAAGGGACTCACCTGCCAAGGGAAGGAGACAAACCAGTTCTCTGTTCTCAATTTGTGAGTTGATTCCATCAATGGCTGGAAAGGGACTCCGAACCAGGTAACCCCCGAGTCCTCAGGAAAATCCCGAGTGGCCACTGGAGTCGAGGATGCCCTGGTGCAGACAACCCCTTCCACAGTCCACCTTGGAAGCGTTCTCTAGTTACATTTTTATTTATTTAACTTGGTCCCAGCAGAGTAGCCAATTTGTTAGGCCCCAAATCTGGGCCTTTGGGGAAAACCAGAGAAAAAACTTTAACACAAGAGTTAGGCAGAACTTGCATTTGTTTTGTCTGCAGACAGAAGCCAAGGTCGGTTTAAAGTGACTCAGACCCAACTCCCCATGCTGTGGTTCTACTCTTGCTTAAATACCTAAGTTATTACTTAGCATTTGCTTTGATTATGCATTAGCTTTTATGCATAAGGATGAACATTTATAGCTAGTTATATAATTGTATGATTAGTATGTTCAAGAAATCACATTTGCACATACATTGAATGATCAAAAAAGGGACTCCACCCCTGGGTGGGAATTTTACTATGTTAATTAAGCAAGTTGAAGTGAGGACAGTAAAGGGCTTCTGCATAGGTCTGGCCAACTGGTTGAAGCTGGTTTTCATACCTCATTGCTTCAACAGGATATTCTTGACCACAAGAACTGGAATTTGGCACAAAGAATGGGTTGAATCTCATTACTTTTTAGTTTACATATAATTCTTTCCTTTGAATCCTAGTAACAGGGAGAGAAACAAGTTACTTTTTGGTATTTGGTGATCCTGCATCCATCATAACTGCAGATATTTGTATAGGATTTCAGTCATCCACATGTCCAGTAAAAATGGCCCTAACTGCAGCATTCCCATCAAAGCATGAGGATCAATGTGAGTGGGGCTGCTAATAAACAATTCATTAATACCAACAATGTATAATTAACAGGAATCATAACAATGGACATTTGTTAGGCCCTGAATGTTCCACCCATAAGGCAGGTCTGGGCAAGGGTGCTGATGGTGGTTGCCCAGGCTCCACATTAGAAAGCATTATCCATTTCTTATTCATGCAAGTGGTAGGGAAGTTGGGTATTAAAGTTATTTGTGAACTGGTATCCGGAAGGCCTAAAATATGTGATTCAATCCCATTTTGCATTGAACTCTGACCCTGACTTATGGTGTCCAGTCATCCCTGAGGAAAGAGGGATCTTGGCCTAACCCCTAGTCTTGTTTGTGTTTAAAAGTCAATAAATCTGGGAAATGGATGTGGCTCCATCTACCATATAGGAGGTCCAGGGCTCGATTCCTGGGGCCTTCTGGTGAAAGGCAAGCTGGCTTGCGTGGCAATCTGACCCGAGCGGAGAGCTGGCCCATGCAGGAGTGCTGGCCTGTGCAGGAGTGCTGGCGAAGCAAGATGATGCAACAAAAAGCAACACAGAGGAGAGACAATAAGAGACACAGCAGACGAGGGAGCTGAGGTGGTGCAAAAGATTGAGCGCCTCTCTCCCACTCCAGAAGTTCCCAGGATCAGTTCCTGCTGCCGCCTTAAGAGAAGACAAGCAGAAACAAAAGAGCACAGACAGCGAGTGCAAAACAATGAGGGGCGGGGGTGTGCATATAAATAAATAGCTAAATCTTTAAAAAAAGTCAATAAATCTGGATAAATGCTTGCAAATCTCTCAGAATCATCTGCAATTTCATTGAAAGTATTACAGGCAATGGCATTTGCATTAATCATAAAGCCATACCTTGTAGACTTTAATGGGGCCTCCTCTTAGGCACCCATGGCTCAATATGTGGCCATGAGTTCTTTGAGACTCCAGTGTTGAGTAACCAGATGCAGAGATTGTTTGGGAATGCCTTTGCCTGGTGATCCAAGAAATATAGCCCCAATACCATTTTTACAACTCTCCCTTTACCTGTAAACTTTTATGGTTGTGGTAATAGCTTCTTTAACCATACTTGGGTATTACTTAAGATTCAGATTGTGTAGTGGACAGATTGTGCTGACCTTATAAGGAGGTTTAATCATTCTAGGTAATGAGCAGGATCAGTTTGGTTGCAACCTAAATCTGTGTGTAATTAACAACTTCATCAGCTTTTGTTCTCATTCCATTGTTTTAGACTCAGTGGACCATCTGGGTAGTTCACAGAGCCAATTTTCTGCATGGCAGAGAACTCATTATGGGTGAACCAAATCTGTTGGTGCCTGAAAAGTACCTTACCGAGGAAAGAAAATCGTGGGTTTTCTCTTCCTCTTATCCTCCTGCCTTCCTGCCTCTTCCCAGGCAAGAGGCCACTTTCAGGGCCCATTCACGGAGGGGTTCCATGGTGACACTACAAAGAGTTGCCACTCTCCTCCCTGAGTTTAATGAGATACTTCCTTATCATGGAGGTGACCCAAACTGTCCCTAAGGTCTCTTCAGGTTACTTGGTGAAGTGATTCTGAACTGCTCTGTTTTTGTTGTTTTTGTTCAATCCATAGGTATCAAACCTAGCTGCAATCCAGCCTGTCCATGGGCCCCAAAAACCTTCTTACAGCTAATAAGTGTCATTGTATGCAGATTAACTGTCAGTGTCTCTGAAGGCGTTCGGTCAGATCACGGGAGAACCTTAGGCAGTAGCAAAGTAATTTCTTCCGTAGCCTTTGTGCGTAAGTTGTGTGTCTGTTTTCACTTACTTGCCATGCTTGTCTAGTTATGTCTCTATTTTCACTTACCTGCCATGCTTGTCTAGTTGTGTCTCTGTTTTCACTTAACTGGCATGCTTGTCTAGGAGTCAGGAGACTAAGGAAGGACCAGTCCTGAAAAGCACATGTAAACAAATGCTTCTTCAAGGCCCCAGATAAGGTGGTCTTGGTAGTGGTGTTAGAACAGTGTCTGCCAGAGAAAGGCAAGATGGTGTTGGTTTAGGAGGGCACTCACTGACTTGCTCTCTGAGGATGACTGATTGGGAACAGGGTCTTGCCTGGGGGACTGTGCTGTGGGCGCACAGAGCAAGAACCTTGAGAACATCTATCTGGAGGCAGCTCTACAGCGGGGATTGCTCAGTAGAGATTCGTGAGTTTTAACCCTACCCATGGTGGTTAACACAGACAGCTGAGCCCTACCCTCAGGGAAAAAGGCTGGTTTGAGCCACGACTCCCCCCAGCAACCCGTTGAGAGGGAACCCCTTGCAGGTTTGGGGAACAAAACAGCCGACTTGAATCAGCACCAGACAGAGGGGGTGGCAAATCTGCTGAGGAAGTTGATTTTCCTAGCTGCCCAGGGATACGCCCCAACTCCTGCAGGCAACCCGGTGAGAGGGAGCATTCTCCTAGAGTGGGAGGGTTCTGACAGAAGGTGGAGAGGGGTTTCTTTTCTGTGGATTTGGCTGCCTGGACCCCTCATAGCTTTGGGGAGCAGGTAAGCCAGCTTGAAGCAGCGCCAGGCTGAGGGGAGAGGCGAATCTACTGAGGAAGCCTGATTTACCCAGCTGCCCGGTGACACTGAGGCTTGGCTCCAGAGGGGGCGGAGTCAGCCAATTTTATTGTTCTGCACTGACAAGCATCAGAGCTTCAGCTCCGCTGGGGGGGCCAGGAAGTGGGAAGTGCTTGATTAGTTTCCACGAGCCTAGTTAGGGTCCCCTCAGCGAAGGGGTTGGTCTAGAAGAGGACTTTTTTGGTTCCCTTATTTCGCCAAAAACAAAACAAAACAAAAAAAAGAAGACAGTCACTTTAAAAAATAAAAAATAAATTTTTCTTTTTAATTTAGTTTAATATCTAAAATCTGCCTCAAAACCTGCAGATAGAACCTTGCAGGGCAATTGATTGATAAACACAAGCAGGCTGAGAGGTTCCACAAGGGTCCAAGAAGGAACACTGTTCTTCCTTAGCTTTGTTTGACTGCTTGCTTGTGTGATTGTTTGGTTTTTCTCTGTTTATTTGTTGTCTCTTGCTTTTCTTTCCTCTTTCCTCCCCCTTTCTTTTTCCTTTCTTTTTTTTTTTTCTTTTAAATTAGGTGCTGCTAGCTTGTCTCTTCTTTGCTGTGCTTCTTCTTCAGTGATTTCCCATTCTCTGTCTATATTGATTTTGTCTCCCAAACTATATCTTTTCCTTCTTTCATCTTTCTGCCTTCTGCTTTCTGTTGTACTTCTTACATACCATGTTTTTCATTAGCCTACAACTTAAGGGTGTCAATTTCTATTCTATATATTCTGTTTTCTTCTTTTTTGATTAATATTAACTTTTTCCTTTCAGCCCTTTCTTTACTCTTTCTCTCCCTCCTCATCATTCTACCCATCTAAATCATTATATAGCGAGAAATAAAATAAGAACAAAGTCTCAAAGAGAAAACTTAAAACACACACAGAACCACCAGCTAAATAAAACTCCAGAGCAGAGAGAGAAGCTAATCAACTGTATAAACCCATGAAGATAAAATGATTAGGGGCCAACAAAAAATTACAAAGCACACTGAGAAACAGGAAGACATGGACCAGTCCAATGAACAAACTAAAAACCAGGAAGAGATGCAGAACATGGAACAACTAATCAAAGCTTTCCAAACAAATATCATGGACCAACTTAATGAAGAGAAGGAAGAGATTAAGGATATTAAGAAGACACAGGGAAAACATACTGAAGAAATTGTAAACATACATAAAAAGAAAACAGATATGATGGTGATCAATGGCACAATCCAAGAAATCAGAAAGACACTGGATTCACGTAACAGCAGATTTGAACAGGCAGAAGAAAGAATTAGTGATGTGGAAGACAATACATCTGAAATCAGATAGTAGAACAGATAGATAAAAAGATAGAAAAAATCCAGCAGGGACTCAGGGATTTAAGTGACAACACAAAACGCACAAACATATGCATTATAGGCATCCCAGAAGGAGAAGAGAAGGGAAAGGGAACAGAAGGAGTGTTGAAGGAAATAATGGCTGAAAATTTCCAACCCTATTGAGGGAGATGGATGTACATGTCCAGGAAGCACAGCGCACCCCAAACAGTATAAATCCCAAAAGACCAACTCCAAGACATATACTTGTCAAAATGTCCAATGCTCAAGACAAAGAGAAAATACTCAAGGCAGCAAGAGAAAAGAGAACCATCACATACAAGGGAAGGACAATAAGATTAAGTGCTGATTTCTCATCTGAAACCATGGAGGCAAGAAGACACTAGTATGACATAGTGAAAGTAATAAAAGAAAAGAAATTCCAGCCACTAATTCTCTATCCAGCAAAGCTGGCATTCAAAAATGATGGAGAGTTCAAAATATTCACAGATAAACAGAAATTAAGAGAGTATGCCAATAAAAACCTGCACTTCAAGAAATACTAAAGGATGTTCTACAAGTTGAAAGGAAAAAATAAGGGAGAGATGGAGAAGAGTTTAAAAACAACTAAAAAGACAATAACAGAAACAAAACAACATGTGACATACATTAACCCAAAGAAAATATGGCTGAATATGAAGAAATTTGTTGTGAGTAATAACACTGAATGTTAATGGATTAAATTCACCACTCAAGAGACACAGATTGGCAGAATGCATAAGGAAATATGAACCATCTATATGCTGTCTACATGAAACCAACCTTCAACCCAGGGATTCAAGGACGCTGAAAGTGAATGGCTGGAAAACAATTTTACAAGCTAACAATAGCCAAAAAAGGGCATGAGTAGCTATCCTAATATCAGACAAAATAGACTTTAAATGCAAAACTATTGTAAGAGACAAAGGTGGACACTATATATTAGTAAAAGGGGTAATCTTTCAAGAAGAGATTACAAACATAAACATTTATGCACCTAATATGGGTACCTCAAAATACATGAGGCAAACTCTGGAAAAACTATGT
The DNA here is from genome assembly GCA_029593785.1 of Cabassous unicinctus. Classification (NCBI taxonomy): domain Eukaryota; kingdom Metazoa; phylum Chordata; class Mammalia; order Cingulata; family Chlamyphoridae; genus Cabassous; species Cabassous unicinctus. Next base: position 26,667 of record JAQZBX010029961.1, read on the forward strand.
GGAGAAATAAATGCCTCTAAAATTATAGCAGGGGGGACTTTAATACACCATTATCATCATTAGACAGAACATCTAGACAGAGAATCAATAAAGAAACAAAGACCCTGAACAATACATTAGAGGACCTGGACCTAATAGACATATACAGAACACTACACCCAAATATAGCAGGATTTACATTCTTCTCGAGGGCACATGGAACATATTCCAAGATAGACCACATGCTAGGCCACAGAACAATTCTCAATGAATTCAGAAAGATTGAGATAATACAAAGTAATTTCTCTGACCAAAATGGAATGAAATTGGAAATAAGTAAGGGCCAGAGAAACAGATTAGGCACAAAGATATGGAAGTTAAACAACACACTCTT